>JAODGE020007028.1:0-36687 GCA_027574965.2 Ecitophya simulans
GGCGCTGGCGTGGCGGGGGGTAGGAGGGATGAGGCAGGCGGCCCATGACACCCTTCTCAGGCTACTACAGCGGCGACGACAACAATCACCCTCAGGGTGAGGGAGAAGATTGACGCAGACTGCTCGTGTGTGGTCGTGTGCTTGTCTGTCTGTGTGTGTGTGGAGGACATGGAGGCTATACACTGTGAGTGCAGGGGAGGTCTCCGGAGTTTCTTGTGAATATAATTACTACTTTAAATAGGGGTGTCGTCAGCTGTTCCCGCACGCTTCTTGAGCGTTGAGAGAGGATGTGTGTAAAATTTAAAAGACAGTATGCCCAAGTACTGTGCTATCGTTGCTCTTTCATAAGCACGTAAGTTCATCTCTTTCACATCCACGCACTTCAGATGCTTTGAAACTACCAATTACACACTCACACTCATTCACACACATAAAGAGCACCTCACTCCCAACGCTCACAACACCCAGATACAATATAGTATACCTGCTTCTTTCTGTAGAATCTAATTTACAGAGCGTGGGTGCTACCAAACCATCTTCCTCGGAGCTCACTTCCCTACATACTCACCCTACGCATACAGACTCTCTCCATCTCCCGCATTATGCGCGCGGCACGCCTACCACCCCAACTGAGTGTGAGCGGGAAGAGCCACTTCCTGATTGGCGCCGTGCAAGCCTGTGAGTCATATCAAGCGTTCAGTAAGCAGTGCGAGGGGCAGTCCGCAGGGCCGCACCGCTTCCGCCTGGACCACTTGGTACCAAACAACTGGTCTCAGCTCCTGCGTCTGTGCCGCACTGTGACACACCCCCGGAGCTCCTTTAACTTTTCTTCACCTGGCGACATGGGGGTGGCTGCGGCTGGGGCACCAGTGGTGGACAACAACGCCTTTATGCACGTAGTCGAACGCACCCCCGGTGATTTCGAGCCGAACAACATGATCTACCACCTTCTGCAGCGATATCAATCCGGCAGCAGCCTCCCAGCGGGCTTTGATGCCTTTTTAAAAGAGATGCAGCAACAGCCCCCGCAGACACCAGAGGAGCTCGCCGCCGCTTTGGTGGGAGACGCGGGCATTGCCAGCGACGACGCACGACATCACAGTGCGCTGGAAAAACTGAGGATGGACCCTCTCTTTTCAGTGACAGACGCGCTCGCTAAAGGCGCAGAGAATCAGCAACTTGTCGAGGACAGCGCCGGCGCCGCTGACATGCCCTTTTACTTCTACCCATTCCCAATTAATCTGGGGGTTAGCGTTCCATATTTTACAACACACTTCTGCGTCATGGTGAATCTGAAACCGATTGTCCCGAACCACCTCATGGTTGTTCCCACGCGCTGCATCAGCACAATTCATGGCCTTTCTGAGGAGGAGGTGGAGGAGTGGGGAAGGGTGGTGGCACTCACCATCCGTGTCTTGGAGTCACTCCAGCAGCAGCAGCGGGCCTCCGCAGCCAGCCCAGACGGCGCTGCGTCGCCGCATCTCAGTTATAGCGTCGCCATTCAGCAGGGAGAGCAGGCGGGTCAGACGGTGCCGCACCTTCACACGCACATCATTCCCTTTAACCCTAGCGGGTTCCTTGCCGGGGAGCCCGAGAGCAACGAGGAGGAGCAACGGAGCAGACCCCCACGCACACCAGTAGAGATGGGGGCCGAAACCGACCTGCTGAGGCCACTGTTTGAGTCCTTGTCCAAGGAGTGATGACCGCACCAATACACCCCACTTTGCACCCTATCTCTCTTTCTCTCTTCTTCCACCTCCCCCGCATTCAGAAACCGCTATCGTTTTCTCACGACACCATCTCAGATGTGTTCCCTTTTTTTCTTTTGATCAATAACTGCCCTTTGCGCTCATATTTCCCTCCCGCTCCCCCATTGTCTATCGCAGCGATACATGAAGAGTTCTGCAGAGAGAAAGCGTAGAAAGCCAACAACAAAATGGAAAAATTATAGAAATATCTAACAACACAACTCATGTTGGACAACCCTTCAGCAGCGCTGTACGGCGGAGTCAAAGTATATTCTCTATCATCGACACACACAACACACACACACACTCGTGCTCATGCTCGTTCCTTGTGCTCTTACAGCACACTGATCGGCCTCATTCACAGGAATGTGTGGGGCGGGCAGAGGTGCCGCAGGACTCCTCTACTCATTATTTTTTGCTACCACATCCACCACTGTCACTTCCTTCCCTCACTGATCTTCTCTGTCCTCTCCCCTCGCGCATAGCGCGCACACTCGCACAGCCAGACGCGCACATTAGGGTAAGTAGACCAGTCACATGCAGCAACCATCAGTGGCAGCGGCCAAGCACCTTCTACGAATCCAGCACCTCAAAGCCCTGCGGGCAGCTGCCAAGGAGGACGTCAGCAAACTGCGTCGCGCCTCGATGGATGTGTGCGAGCACTTGACAGACTACACGCGCCGCACATACGGTCTCAGCGGCACCAGCGCCGCGAGCCCCCCGCCACCACTGTACGTATGTGCGTACCTGCCCCTGTACTACGAAGTGGACCTGGTACCATACCTGCAGCAGCTCTGGGGCACGCGCGGGGCCGACCCGGCTGGCGACGAGGGGGAGGCGGGGCGAGTGTGTGTGATGGTTCCCACGGTTGTAGAGCCACCACGCCACTGGAGTGCGGAGGATGCCGGGCAGGGGCGGCACCCATCTCCGCCCTGGTACCAGCCTTACGACACCGCACTGCAGCGGCTGCACTCGGCGATGGTGTTCGTCGAGGTGCTGGGCCCTGAGGACTTCTTTACACACTTTCGCCACAAAGGCACCTTTAACATTATGGAGTTGTCTGAGAGAGCCTTTTCAGAGCTGTTCGTCCCACGAGGCGACAGTGCGTGTCCTGCGGCAGGGAGCCAGCGCCCCCGCCGCGTCTTGACGTGCGACCAATGGGATACACTCTTCCCAGCGCACGCGCGGCCCCCGGGTCTGGTGGACATTCACTCGGAACTGGCTCCTACGAACGAGCGCGGCGCAAGCCTGCTCGTGCTCACCCCGGGTGTGGCATTCTGTGCCAAAAATGGCGCGCGTCTTGGCAAGGGGGGCGGCTTTTACGATCGATTTTTACAATACATCCAGTCGGGTGACCCCCGAACACTCTCTGTGTGCGTGATGGGAGTCGGGCTCGATAGCCAGGTGATTCCTGAAGACGTGCTTCCAGAGGAGCAGGTCCCCATGGGCCCCAGCGACGTGCCGATCACCGCTCTACTCACCCCATCAGGTGGCATTGTGGCTGTCGGTTCATGAATTTTCCCACCTCGAATTGAACGCTGCTGGAGTGAGACTTCGAAGCTTTTGCGTACACTCCATACATCAACGAGGGGAAGCGCGGACGATAATAAGAGGGAGCTCTCTACCACACCACTGGCCCCCATCCCTTCCTATCCTGTGTCGCGCAGTTATTCTCTCTGTAGCGATGCAGTTACAGCGGCGAAGTGCCCCTCCCCCCCTCCTACCTGAACCACTCTCCATTTGCCTTTCTTCTGCCTCTTTTCCTCACCTTAGTGCGTCTGTACTATCCGCAGGTTTGTAGTGACCAACACATATTCACATAGCTCCGCCCCTCCTCCCCCCCTTATTCCTCATCCCGCTCCTCTCCCTTCTCGCTACAACACATACTCGTGCTCGTGGGTGCCAGTGCGGTGTAGGAGGGTGTGCATTCCCAAATGCCCATCACGTCCCCGGAGTACCGCCAGTTCACCAGGTACAACTATATCGCCTCCTCTCGTCGCGATGGAGGCATCCGGCATCTCTGGCACATGGAGCGCATGGCGCGCATTCAGTTTAGGCCCACAAAGGGGATTCAAGACGCCCCAGAGGTGAACTTCAGGAACCCAGAGAGCATGGACGAGGCCCTCTGCTTCCATTACCTCGATCGCCACGAGCGGGATACGCGGCTGCGGGAGCGGTCCATATACGGGGAAAACCAAACCCTCATGCGCCACCTCATCGAGGCCAATGACCCACGGCACCGCGAGCAGCGCCACATGAATCAACTCCCCACCTCCACGGAGGTGGCGAAGTTTGACCGAGCCGCTGACCACATACAGCACCGCGACCGCACCCGTCAACAGCGCTTCCGTGCAATAGATCGCGACAATAGGATTCTGCTGAAGCACTTGATCGCTGTGCGGCCCGGCGCGCGCACCACCAAGTCCCTGGACACATGGTATCATACAGTCCACAAGAAGCACTTGCGGCAGATCTCCAGGTTCAAGCGCGCCGAGCCCTTCGCCGGGGCTGATGTGCTGCGGGGAGAGTGTGGGGTGCGGTTCCCGAAGAGCGGTTACCACGGCCGCCACGGTGCACCATCCACGGCCCGCTTGGACGACCCTGTGCTCTCTGCGCAGCCACCACTGATCGAAGGTCGCCCACACCCCCCAGCACCATTTGCTACTCTCATCGAGTCCGCCCCTCAGGCGCTGCTTCCGCTGCTCACGACCACCACCTACGGCAGACCCGCCCACTCTCCACATCCGCCAGCGTACCGCCGACCGGAGTGGCAGGGCATCGCGGCCACGGACATCCCCCTCATGCACTACGCCAATGACAGGGCGCTCGCCGAGGGGGGTGGCGCGGTGCTCGCGCACGAGGAGGGGGGCTGCACGCGACTCTGGAGGGGTGCAGTGCGGTCTCAGCGGGCCCACTATGAAATCATGAAGGCAGAGGAGGAGCGGGCGGTGAGCACGATGAGAGTGGCGGAGGAGCAGCGGCGCCTGTCGGTACAGGAGCAACTGGGGCGCTACAGCCGGCGGTGGTCGTCGACACGTGAGGACAGGAGACTCAGCGGATACGCAAGTATTCGCGGCACTTCCTCCAGACTCACACCCACTTTGGCCACAGCATCCATTTCTGGGGAGGCGGGGGGCCAGTGGGGATCACGACCGCCTTCTGCCAGCAACGGTATCCCATCTCGGCCCTCCAGTGCACGGACACCAAGAGACCACTTTGTAGATTCACCAGAGGCTGCGCAGCCGCCACCGCCGCCACGGCTGCGGCACCCCCCTCCCAGCACCGACGCAAAGGCCGCCACGAGAGCCTCCGCCTCTGTGGACGGGAGACACGCCGTGCACGGACGACTTCACACACTCCCCGCCGGACAGCCGTCCGCCACCGGGGCCGCCACCTCCGTCCATGGGGGTCTGAAGGCAGCTCCACTGCCAGCACAGGACACCCACTCCACCCCGCGCGCGGCGCCACAGAGGTCGGATGAGTCTGCCTACGACGCAATGATGCGGGAGTGGACAAAAGCCACCAAAGCGAGCATGTCGAGCCGCTTCATTGCGATGTAGTAGCATCCACTCCTCCCACTTTCTCTTCCATACCACCACCCACTCCTCACTCTCCCCTCCCTGCTCGTGTATTTCACCACTGTGCGCCTTGGCGGCGACGCCGGGTGGTAGCACCGCTACACATTCACTGAAATGCGATGTACTCTACCACAGACCCCCTGCACCTCTTTGTAAATGTAATTAAGTATATATATATATATATATACTCACAATGTATTGTAACAGCAACTTAACCAATCCAATGTACGAAAGTAGTAAAGAATAACGAGATTCATTCCTTTCCACGCAATTGCAATTTTGCACCTCTTGGTTGTGAGTGTCCCACTGCATCTTCTGAAGCTCCGATGTTCCGTAGTGTGCACTGCTGTCCTCTGGCAGTGCGACTCTCAGCACCACCAATCATTTGACTTTCCTCCTTATCATCACCGTTCTCTCCCTCTCCTCCAGAGTTTCTTAGCATTCGCGTCTACATCTACAAGCCTAAACAGCAAGCGCACGGTCGTCATGGGGAACTTCTGCACCAAGCCCGATCCCGAGAAGGTCGCCAAGGAGGAGGCCGAGAAGGCGAAGCGTGAGGCTGAGCGCAAGGTTGAGAACGAGATCGACGATAAGAAGCATGAAGCGGAGCGCAATGTCCAGCAGAAGGTTGAGAAGGAATTCGAGGACGCAGTTGGCAAGGACGCCGCCGACGTGACGCACCGGGTGGTTGATAGGATCTAGTGGCAGGAGACGGAGCTCGGCGGCCACCAGTGAGGTGGCCGCAAGAGAGGTGAGGCGTGCGGTTTAGCAGGATGCGAGCTTCTCGTAGTTTCTTTTTTTAATTTTCGATACCAAGGAAGCGGCACTGCGCGCATACATTTGCAGGATAGCTGCCTTCGTTTGTTCTCTTCGTTCCATCTGAATTTGTGATGGGTTTATATTCATTTTTATTGCACTGTGATAACAAACACATTGCGTCAAGTTGACCACTGTGCCACGGTGGTATGTGATAATCAAGTGGTGCGGGCCTCCTGGAAGTGAGCGTGGTACTGATGTGCGTGCGCTAGCGTCTATTGTTGCTCTACAGGCGTGCTCTCCGAGTAAGGCTGACGTCAGGAATGGAGGCTGTACATGAAACACGGCGCATTCTACCTAAATGCGTGGTTCCACGCAGCCAGCCTGTACCGGTCTTCAAACGAGGCTGTCTTGGTTGTTTTGTTTCTCCAATATACCTGTGCGTCCTGACTATCCCAGCCCGCGCACACACTCTTCAGGTTTTTTTACATATGACTTAGTGATTTCATTTTCTTTTTTACCCTTTTTTTTAGGAAAACGCGCAAATACACATTTCTCTCTCTATATATATCAATAACCTAACCTGCTCTTTGCTGCCGTGTGGGGTGTGACTTACGGGAGCATGTGGAGTCACGCGAGGGCAGTAGCGACCATTGATGCTACTGAATGCTCTGTGTGACTGTGCGCTGTGTGATGTGCCTAGTACGCAACTCTCTCCTGTATCACATGCCCCTTTCGCTTTTTGTATTTCGTTTCCTGTGCTTATTTTTTTTGCAGAGTTGCTTTTCGGTTACACCTTCGTTATCAAGCGACATAGTTCCTCTTAGTGCTCTTTTACAGCTCTCTTTTTAGTGTCTCTCGTCTTTTGCTGAAGGAATCGACAATTTGATTTCCTCTTTTTCCCCACTCTTTCCCCCTTACTTCTTCAGTACCGTACGCGATGGGGTCTTTTTGCACGAAGGCTGAAAAGCAGACTGCCGACCATATCGAGGCCGGCAAGAAGGATCTGAAGACTGACCTCGAGGCCCGCGGTAACAACCTGCGTGACCAGGCTCACGAGCGCGGCGCGGAGCTTCAGAAGAATGCCGAGGCCAAGGGTGATGAGTGGGTGGATAAACAGAAGGCTGCGCTGGAGAAGGAGGCACATGCCAAGGTTGATGAGCTGAAGCACAAGAATGATGAGATGGTTTCTGAGGTGAGGAGCGACATCAGCGCCAAGGAGGATGAGATAAAGGAGGACGCCGAGAAGAAGATGAAGGAGCTGGAGAAGGAGGCCTCCGCTCATACTGAGGAGAAGAAGTGAGGATGTGGGTGAGCACTGAGATCAGAGGAAAGCGAAGCGACGAGCCGACAGTATTTCTCTGTGAGAGGGCTCGAGGATGGTGTGCGCGCGTGTGGACGCACCTACCTGTTGTGAGTGGGTGATATGCGAGCCAGTGGCTATAGCTGCGACTCTCAACGGACTTCCGAATGGCTTTCGAATTTTTTTTACGCACGCGGGTATGCGCGTGTGTTTGTGTTCGCCTTTTTCCCCTTTTGTGCTGGGATGGGTAGCGACATACGCAGCGCACGCAGTTGTGGTTGGGAGAAATCTGTTCAACCGAGAGTTGCTGCGACCACACTCGTTGGCGTATGTGGTTAGTTCATATATGTATTTGTCCTTCCGAGCCCTTTTTTTTCTCTTAGAAAACAAAGTATAATATCTGTTTTTTTGTTCTCTTGATATACACAAAGCGTATGTATCTATACGAGTCTCTGTCCTCCACCTCACCTTGGCAGCGACCGTGCCGTACGTGATAGAGCGACTACCTTGTTCTGTGGGGATACACATATCATGCAATTTGTGCCAGGGGAAGTGGTGTGCGATGTGGCAGACCCTGTACTGCGTGGCACGTGCATTGCTCCCCTACATTGTGTAGAGCGACGTTCAGGTTTTGTCTACACGAATCAATCGTTTCGTCTGTTTCACTTATACATGAAAAGTGAGTTTCGTACAAATATACTATCTTTTTTTTTACAATGGGGAATGCTATGCTTTTTCTCTCGCCTTATGCTCCCTTCTGCACGTACTGTGTACGTGTTGCTTGCAATTCGTATCGGCTTATGCGGTCTGACAGGTCTTGGTAGGAGGGTGTGGGAAGGTGATGAGAGGTGAACGTATATGCATTATGAGTAATTCGTTTATATGTAGCTATACGATTGAAAAAAAATAATGGTGACGCTGAGGTGTCCATCTCTCTTCTACTGTTGAGGAGAACGCGAAGAAAAGGTGAGGAGGTGGGTTGCATACCTCATGTTTTTCGTCGGGCCTTAGTCTTCAGGCTTGTTTTTCATGAGACTGAGGATCCGCTACAGCATCAAGTGCATGACATGCCTACCAGCACACTTTCTCCTGTCACTCTTTATTCTCTTAAGCATTGACCGATCCATTGCTCTTTCTTTTCTCTTTTGTTTTTACACTGTTGCTTCTTCTGCGTGGCTTCACTGTACGTCCTCTCATTTTCTAAATTCTGCGATCTGCTCAAACACAATCCAACAACAAGTTGTTTTTGTCGTCTTGTTCTCTATAGCTAGCTCGATCAAACCAACACCTGCACACGCGGTACTTTCTCCATACCAGCCTATCCCTCGGTGGTGTGCTCCGTCAGGCCAGCATTCGTTCACAGGGAGACCACATTTTTTTATCTTATTCGCGCACACACCTGACTGTGCCCCATCTCTGCTTGTGCCCGTTGTGCGCTTGTCCAGACTGAGGAGAGCGGTGGGGGGCTGTCCTTCTCAGTAACACACAACATACACTTGACAGCAGTGGGAGGCAAATAATAATAAAGGAAGCGAATAGGTGCCTCTAGCAGGACAATACAGCATAGCGAGAGGAGAGGGGGCGTGTGAGGAACGTATTGTTGCCGAGTCGCGGCAGCTTGTAAGGTGTATCTGTTGCTTACACAAAGGTAGGCCGACAGACTGACAGAGGACGAGGAGCAGTTGCTGCGTGCCAGCCTCGCTGCAGAGATAATTTAGTCGGCACTGACAACTGCTGTGCACGTGCGTGCGTGTGAACTGTCTGCGTGCGTACGTGTAGAGGATCTGAAGAATTTTGCACTCGCACGGGCCTTCAGACATACACAAGTTTCTCCCACTGTGTGTGACACGCGCACTCTCGAGCGAGGAGCCAGCACCAACAGCACCATCACCACACGAAGGGAGTGATTGGTGTGTGTGTGTGTGTGATAGGTACTGGAGATAACACAACGCAAGGGTGCGCAAGCTATAGAGAGCGGCAAGGAGTGAGTGAGGTGTGCGGCGCACTAGGTGGCGATGAATGCGAACAACAACGCCAGCACGAAGGCGTGGCGAGCCCTGTCACTGCACCCGACGTTGGTCTCCGCGATTGGGTCCACCTCAGACTGTCGCCCACCTACTGCGCTAATCAGTCGCGTACTCTCTCGTACGTGCACGGACTTTGCAGATGTTCTGGTGGACTCGCGATGTGCCACTGGGGGCGACACTGTGGGCACAGCCGCTAGCATTTGGGTTCACAACAATAACACTCATACCAACGGCGGCGGCGCATCCACTACTAATGCCAGCACTGGGGCTGAGGCTACAGGGGGTGCAGGGCCAGAGCCACTGTACTTGACTCCTGCAGCGATGGATGAGCGGCGCGCGTTGATGTCCCTGTACGCCACTCACTGCTTGCTCACAGCGAGCGATGGGGCTGGCGTGGCGTCACGCAGTCATGAGGTCGCGCTGGCGGTGGCCACTGACGATGATGGGGCTTGCGAACGTTTGGCGGATGTGTTTCGTGCAGTATCTACGCACTGCGGGGTGGACGTGCTGGTCATTCCGCCTGGGACGCAGCCCTCTGCCGCACTCGTCAAGCAGTACGAGCAGCTACCCGCGAGCAGCAGCGGTGGCGACTTGCCCGATGCCTCTGCCAGTGGCGGGGGGAGCGGCTCTCCCACTCTTAACTCCGCCGCGAGCAGAGCAGAGAAGGAAAGGCCAGCCGGCGGCGGAGGGGTGGCAGCGATGAGAAGGCGGACGGTGCTCATCACAACCTTCGCGGGGCTCCGCCAGTGGGATCGGCGTGCTCTCTTGTCCAACCCAGTTACCACTTCCAGCACTGCCACCGCTGCTGCTGTTGCTGTTGGTCACACAGCGGCGACGGCGGCACCGTCCGGGGATAGGGCTGTGGCAAAGTCACCTACACTGGGGGGCGGCAGCGTGCCGAAGGACGTGGCGCTACACTTTGCGGTGATTGTTTCAGAAGATGTTGGCCAGCTGCGTCGGGAGGAGGAGCCGGCGTGGGTGAGCATTCTCTTCGAGCTCTTCGCGGTGACTGATCGAGTCCACTCCAACTATCACACCCCCGCACACCGCTCCCCGCACATGCTGTGGCTGTGCTTGGGCCCGCTGGCCGGCCTCTCACCAGCCGTGCGTGTCCGTCTGAGCCGGCGGTCACGACGGTACTACCCACTGCTGGCGAACAACTACGTGCCGGCTGCAGCCGCGACGCTCGCCACCACTGGCACTGGGACGACCTCCCCAATGGACAGCACCCGCATGATTTATCTCCTCTCAATGGATGAGAAGGACAAGGAGGAGCAGCTGCGCGCGCTGCTCTCCAATACCGACGCCTTTCAACGAGTATTGGTGATGACACACAATCGGGACATTAGACACCTCTACGGCCTCATACAGAGCTGGGGCATCTACGCCGGCAGCGGCGGCGACGCGGGTGGCGACAAAAGCGGCAGTAACGGCGGTGTTTTTTTTACTCACCGCTCCGACTCCATTGAGAAGCAGCTGGGCCTGCTGCTCAGCAGCTGCCGTCCCGTCTGCGGAGGTAGCGAGGGAGCGGCGGCGTCGGGGGTGGCGGAGGTGCCGCCAGCCTTACTGGTTGGGTGGGACGCCTTCACGGCGATGGATGTGATGGACATCGACCTCATTGTTCAGTACCACCCACCGCAAAAGTCTCTCACGGACAAGGAGTGGATAGAGTTCATACAGACGCTGCACACCACCGCCGACAGCGAGCTGGAGGTGGAGGCTTCCCTGCGCACCAACCCGAACAACTCCGCCAGCAACATCCGGCTCAAGCTCGGGCAGCTGCGGAGGGGGCTGAGCTCTGCTGGCCAGCGCTACTGTGCCGTACACTCCTGCCACTCCATCAGCGATGGCGTCACCACCACCCCCGCGCGCCCCGCCACTGTGGTCACACTGATGAGCACCATTGACTTCTCGTTGGTGACGTACTTCATGCACCAGTATCAGTACAGTGGCTCCACCGCGGTGCTCTCCAAGAATGCCCTCGCCTGCACACTCTCCGCGGTGGGATCTGTTCCGGAAAATCCGACAAGTGGTGGGGCGGTGACCTGCTCGGGGAACCCGATGATGGCTCCTGTCCTGAACATCTCACCTTCACATCCACTTTTTAACGCACTCGTGACTGGGGGCGATGGTGGCGCACCCGCCGCCGCCACGGGTGACTCCCCGAAGGTGGCCGGGCTCTCCTGCCCGCTCACGATGAAGCGAGTGCTGGAGGCGAAGATGCGGCTGGAGAGACAGGCACAGCAGCGGCAGGTGGGCCGCAAGATGGCGCACAGTCCCCCGAGCTACCTCATCCCATGCCTGTCGGCAAGGAGCCCTGTTGGCGCAGTGACGGGCGGGGGTGTGGAGAGGGGTGCCTCCGTCAGCCCCACTGCCGTCTCTCCGCTCGCCGCGGCGGGCGCTGGTGCGGCGTCGTCCTCCTCCGGCGCTGCGGGGAATGGCCTGGGGACTGGTGGCGGTAAGACCCAGGCGGCAGTGGCCACAACCACCACGGCTGTAGCTGTCGCTGCTGGTAAGAGCGGAGGTGGCAAGCAGGGTAATAACAAGGGGGGTAAGAAGGGCGCTCCTACGACTGCCACTGCTGCTGGTGGCGGCGGTGGTGGAGCCAGCCAACAGCCACCACCGGGGAAGGAGGGTGGCGCCGCCGCTGCAGCTCCGGATGGTAATAGGCAGACACCTGTTGCAGCTAAGAAGGCATCATCCAGCAGTAAGCAGAACCGCAACAAGAAAGCCGACGAGGGTGGGAAGAACCACCAGACGCAGAAGGGCTCACGACAGTGATCCCGCACAAAGGTGATGCTGTGTGCGTGTGCGTGTGGAGGTGTTTGCTTTTGGGTTTATGATAGATGCTTTTTGTATCGACTGGGACGTGCTAGATCGCAAGAGAGGCGAATGTGAACATGAGGTGCGCATATATGTATATGTATGCTGCTCTTTTAGCACTCTTCTGTTTTGTTGCTGCTGTGCTGCGATGGGAGACGCGCTAGGGCCGGCCGCTGTCTGCACGGTCCGAAGGAGGGGGGAGGGGAGAGGGGTATGGTAGGCACGCGCGGGTACTTTGTGTGTGTGCCTTTGTGTGTGTGCCTACGTGTGTGTGAGAGGTGGCTACTAAAATGTGGACACAATGGCACCTCGATAGTTTTTTTTTCTCTTGGAGTGCTTTTTGGAATGTGGGCAGTGATACCAACTCAATAGAGGTGAGGGAGGACAATTAAAAAATATATAATTGAAGAGATGATCGTTCACAGATGGGGAAATGCATATGGATGAAGGGAGAGAGTTCAGCACCATCTGTAGCGTAGTTCGTAGAGTCGGGGGATTCGCACTGTATCTATTAATCAGCGAGGCTTCATTCTTGCCAACGAAAGCCCTGTCATCATCTCCATCCCCCCCTCCCTATTCCCCTCTCCTCTCACACCTTCCTCACCCCAGAGATCGTCTACATACGAGGCAACTGCAGTTCTCCAGGACACTGTGTATCTCTATTATATCTCCCTCCCACACCTTTCACGATGCACGGTGCCACTGTCCTGCTTTTGACCTCCATTTGTGTGTGTGTGTGTCCCACCAGCACGAGATTTCCTGGAGAGAAAGAGAAGAAAGTACAGCCAGCGAGCAACATCTACGGATTAAAAAAGTAAACAAAAATACAGAAACAAGTAAATATAGTATAAAGGAGATGGAATGGAAGCATCAGCATCAGTGAGCTCTGTCCTCTTCCTGTGTTAGCGTTTTGCGCGGGGCGCCCTTTTCCGTGTGTTATACTGACAGACTACGCGGGCACGAAAGCAATGGAGCACACAGTACACTTACACATGCATACAAAAATACGAAATAGGGAAGCAGCGGATGTGTACGAAGCGATATATAGAAGCCTCATTGTCTCTCTTGCATCTTCCCTTCTTGTTCGCTCGTCACTGTAGTTTCCAGCCACAGACACGTATGCGTGTGCATGGCTGGCTGCCAACCACTAGAGAGTTTGAAGAGAGGGGGAAAGAGGAGGGGGGCGGGGAGGAAATGGGTAAAGTGGAGGCACACCCAACAGACTTTCCCCCTTCTCTTTCTTATTTTTGAGCGATTGAATATACGCACGTACAACTCCCACTTCAACGAGCGAGCGATCCCTAGAAAACAAACACACAATCAGAGAATCGTAATGAACGCACTTTTATTCAACTATACGTCCCGTTTCTCTTTTTTTTATGTATCTGTGTTTCTGTGATTGTGTGTATGTGCTCATGTGATTGCCAGGCTCAATGTGTTCCAGCTGTTGTTTATATTGATCCAAACGATTATCAACAAGTCAAGAACGAAAAAAAAAATGCAAAGTATGAAAGACTATATACATACATACATATATGCACTTTCTTCCTTGTGCAGCACTGGGAGCGTCGTGACGCGTTGGGAAGGAGGGTCTCCTTTGTCTTCCACTAATAGAACTCCATGTTCTCGTCACCCTTCTCTACCTCCCGCTGTGATGCGTGCGAAAGATTGTACGTATGTGTGTGTGTGTGTGTGTGTGTGTGTGCAAGTACCTTTTTTTGTGGGGGGTGTAATTAATATGGTACCCTATTTTTTTCTTACACTTCTGAAGTGTAATACCACAGCTCAGAGTCAACATATATATATATATATATATATACATACTTATTCATATATTTACTCTTCTTTTCTGCACCTGCTTTTTTCGTCACATCCGGAGAATAATTAGTTCGTCCGCTTGGTTCTGTATCCTTCTTCTTCACCCACACACCCGCACTCGCACACTTTGCTGTCTACCATACATATATAATGGTAGTTGAATCGCATGATTCGCAGAGTGGCTTGCTGAGCAAGGTCAAGCATGCCCTCGACTCCTACGAGTCCGCTTCGAAGAAGTACCTGTCCGCCGTGAAGGATCTGGAGACCTCCATGGAGTCGATAGCTGTGGCTCTCCGAGAGCTTTCACAAGGTGAGCGCTCGGAGACGGGCCGTGATATCACCGATAAGTTTTGTTCGGCAATTGATTCTCACAAGGGCTCTACCAAGTCGAATGCATCCAAATCCGGACGTAGCCGGTCAAGCAGTGCCGTCTTGCCTGTAAGCAAAAGTTCTGAAGATCAGTACTCGTTCTCCTCATATATGTCCGACATGACTTCGCAGCTTGGGGCTGCGATGAGTGAGCTGAAGGAGTCCCTGAAGAAGACTGATCACTCGATGGAGCGCCGTGACAAGGCGGTAAAGAGTTATCAGAAGTACCACAAGGAGGTGGACAAGAAGGAGGCAAAGCTGGCAAAGAAGAACCAGGGTGTAGCGGGCGATGCGAGCTACGCTAAGGCGATAACAAAACGTGATCAGTACAAGGCAGCAGCGGACACGGAAGCCAAAAACTTCGACAGCGACTTTGAGAAATTCTTGCAGAAGAGATTGGAGACGCTCACGCGGGTGGTATCCGTGATTGGGTCCAACTCCACACGCTACTACACTAGCCTCGCCAAGACACTGAATAGCAACGCGGCCAGCTAGTGAGGGCCATATGATGGCGGGCGCACACACATGGCCCTGAAGGGATGGACCTCAGTTCCACTCTTTCGTCTCGCACGTCCCGGTTTTCCCCTTCTCACGTTTAGTATTCCTCCAGAGCTCCTAGTTTATGGACAGGCGTGAGGGGACTTACTGAGGGAAAGGTGGGGGTATGAACGTGGCTGGCTTGGGTGTGATGGTGAGGTGGAAGATGTGTCTACAATTACATGCTGTACCCCTATGTAGCCCTCATTCTCTTGTGGAGAAAAAGGTAAAAAAACGAACAAGCAATCGAGTGGTGAGGCTAGGGGATAAGCAACAGCACCGGATATGACTGTATCATTTCCCCCCTCTGCACTTTCTCCATTCATTTACAGCTATTTATGTGCGACTGAACGTACGTGCGTAAGTAAATTTACGTTGAGTGAGCGTACACACAAACACACACACACACACAACACTTGTACTTATTCGCCTTCTCGACACACGCGCTTGCGTGACAGCAAGGCTCTAGGCACACCCAACCTCGGGAAAGAGAGAGAGAAAGAAAGAGCGCCCCATTGCATGTGTGCATGCAGGGGTCCCTGTGTGCTCATGAACCTCCCCACCAACGCATCTCGCCTTCCGCAGTGTGTTCTCCCCATCCCCGCATCTCTCATGGCGGTGCTAATTTTTTTTTCTCTGTTGTGTGTTTCCTTTCCGCCCATTTCTTTTTTTCTCCTTTGCCCTCTCATCTACCGCGAAGAAGACTCGGCGTCGGTCTCCAAGAGGGAACGACATCGCATCGGCGTTCATACTATAGCTTTTTTTAAAGCCTCACCTTTCTTCTTTGCATACATATATATATATATATATATATATATATATATATATATATACATACATACACGCACACGCACGTAGCTGTTAGCCCTTTTCCTCACACTCTGAGCAGTCCCATTGTTTTCAGTGTGCTTTTTTTTCTCTTTGAAAGAGTTGGCCTCCTTAGTAGATTGAGGCATACCCACAGAGAGAGACATACGCACACGCACAACAGTAGCAGCAAAGATTGCTAGAATCAACACCAAAAAGGAGCAGCAAAAGAGGGCGTAGTCACTGCCACCATTTAGTGTTTGAAGGAGTACGCGCAGGTGCATTCATATTGGAGTTTCCTTTCCTTTGTTTGCTTCTCTCAGAGGCTGGTAAGGATTTTTTTACTGTACCGTATCTTATCTCCACACCCCTCACTTCTTTTTGGAGACTAAGAACCCTTTCACACATACACACACACACACATATATATATATATAAGTACATATATTTCACCTGCGATACTCACAGCCGCACGTAGTGAGTCAGCAGCAGCAGTAGCGCAAAACAACAACAACAAGCGACAAGGAACAAAAAAGGCGCCTGCCACACTTCACTTCTGACAGGGAGCAAATTTGGCAACCACCACAACAATCCAAAGTTACAGGAAAAACATGAATGGCACTCGCAGCCCTTCCCCATGTAGCAACAACTACGACTTCACACTCCGCTACGAGCGGGTCAAGCTGTTCGCACAGGTACTCAAGAAGTTTGACACGAACATCGCGCGCACCTCTCAGGCGATGCGGGAGATTATCACATGCTTCGCGCTGGTGGGACAGAGCTATCAGGAGGTCTCGCTGTGTGTCAACAACACCAACCCCAACAGCACGGCGAATCGTGGCTACAACATAAGCCACAATAACCGTCTCGTTGAGAACTACGGTGCTGATCTGCATAATGCAGCAAAGATATTCTCGAGCGAACTCACTAAAGTGAAAGATGGCCAGGCCTACATGGACTACAATGAGGGGATTCACAAGAACATCTTCAAGCAGCTCCATACCGTGGCGGACCAGGCTCGGAAGGTGTGCAGGGCTGGCGATGCTGTTTCCAACGCTCTCAAGAAGTACACCCAGGCACGCAGGACTGCAGAGAAGAAGGAGACCAAGTACCAGCGTCTGGGCCGCCCGCTCGCAGAGAGCAAGCGGCACCCGAAGCAAGCGGCCAAGCGTGACTCCACGGAGAAGGTGTACAAAGCGAAGCTGAACTTCTTCAACACGGAGTACGAGGTTCTCATGCAGCGCCACCTCTACGTGACCGGGCACACGATCGACCACTTCTTGGACCTTAACGTGTCGTACCTCGCATTCCTGATGCAAGTGCTCGGCTGCCTCGCCCCCAGTGGTCCGCGGACGGTAGAGCGGATGATTGCAGAGGGGGCTAATTTGGGCCGGCGGATGGGTGTCGCCCCTGAAAAGCTGCTGGACAGCAAGATTCGCCGGCCAGCGGCGCCGGGCCCCGCGGGCGACCGTGTGCGTCACTCCACTCATAACTTCACGGATTACTACGGAAATCGCACCGCCGACGATGGTGCGGTAGCGGGCCCGCGCCCAGCGCGTGACGTTGCGACGCCGCATGTGGAGGAGTCTGAAGACGAACCGCCGCCAGTGCCTCCCATCGCTATCGCTGCTCCTGCTCCTGCTCCTGCTCGTGTTGTTGCTGCTGCTGCAGCCACACCAGTGCCTGCAGTGACCACGAGACCTACAGGAGTCGCGGCTGCACCTGCAGCGACGCCCACTCGCCCCACGGCGACAGCGAAGGCTGTGCCATGCTCAATCGCTAACCCACTCTCCGCGAAGGGCCGCCCGCTCTCACCAAAGGCGAGCCCCGCAGTGACCCTCAAATCCCGCCCCGCCGAGGCCAAACCAACTCCTGTGGTGGCTAAGGGACATCCAGCGACGCCTAAAGCCAAACCAGTTCCCGCCGCGGCCGCGGTCGCCACGGACACGGGGGCTCGTACTCCTCCACCCATGGCGGCCAAGGGCAGGGCACCCTTCGGCGAGGGTTCCACACCAATGTTTGACCCAGCGCGTATGTCTCCATCACCACCGCGCGGCACCGGCGGCCTACACGAGCCCAGACCACGACTAACGACGCGGACCGTTTTCCACGCCGACCCTGAGCCCCGCCTAACGGTCGCCAGCTCACCCATCGCCGGACCGTACCATCTGCGGGCCAGGTTGAGCGAGCCCTTCGACGACGAGGACACTCCACATCGGGTCGGCCTTCGCCCCGCCGCTGCACCGCCAGCCGCCCGCACATCTCTCTCGTCGACGAGGCGCCGCTCACAGCCAAACCGTCTCGCGCGTCCCCTCTTCACTGTCAGCTCGACCAGTGGGACTGCTGGGCCTGGGCCGGCCTTGGGAGCCCACTCCTTTGGTGGCTACAGACCACGCTCACAGAACGGCTCCGTCGCTTCTGGCTACAGCGATGGCGCGGTGACGGTCAGCAGCATGTCTTCTTACCCCGTCATGCCATCCGCCCCGCCACCGGACACTGCCAGTGAGTCCGATGAGCTCAACTCCACGCTGCAGGAGCGCCCCACCACCGGTGCCCCGTGCCAGCTCACAGTTTCCCCTCTTCCGCCGAGCAACTCTTCCGGGTTTCAGGAGGTCAGCGGCCGGCCCTCCATCGCCTTTGTGGATGTGGTGAAGGAGGGCCGACCGGAGGACGCTGACTCTGATGCACGCAGCACCAACGCCATGACGCCAGAGACCAATGGCACCACCACCCCGCCGCCGTACTTTGGGAATACGAGGTGCTACACCGAGTCACGTGGCGCTGGCGATTACTCGGTGGAGTTCTGAGTGGGAAAGGAGGGCATTTGACCAGAAGGACGTGGATGGGTGAGTGACGGGGTGTGAGAACCTTCTGCCACACACACACACACAGCGAGGCAATGACCCTGTGATGGGGTGACTGGCCTGCATGTATGACCGCAATGCTGAATTAAAACACTCCTTACTTGTATTGGCGCACACTAGCATGTATGTATGTTTGTGTGTGCGCATGTTCTCGAGTCGGAAGCTGCTTGTTCCATGTGCTCTATCTCTGATGAGATGATGAGGTACGCACCTAAACAAGCGGTTGCGCTGTTGGGAGTGATGGACGTATGCACAGTATTACCCTCTCCCTCTCTACACATGATACTGAATATTCGCCCCACATAAATATAATTCACCTTCTCACCTTAGATACAAAGATCCCTATATGAAAAAGCACCGCAAGCAGCAGGGTGCCATCATGACAGCACTACTTAATCAGAGGAAGCGCTTGTAACTGTCTTTTGACTCTGCTTGTGTTTATTTTCATTTGTTCGATGTGTGTGTGTGTATACTGGATTGCCATTATTTCTATTTACTTTTTATTTTAGAATCATAACAGCTGGTCGTCCTCTCGCTTCATTATCACTACGACAGCAACACCTGAGAGATCACGTGTGCCGCGCCAGCGTTGGCGTGTGCTATATATACATATATATATACATTAGATATTCTCTCATTTTCACCTGCTTTTCCTGTATAGCTTATTTTTTTTGAATTATATCTGTGTGCGTTGTCTCTTTCTCTCCTCGTTGCTATGTGGGGCGGGAGGGGGCAGAACGAGAAGGCAAAAAGAGAAAAAGGAAATACTGTGAGTGTGTGGGAGCGTATCTTACTTGAACGATATCCGCAAGCGAGAGGGATGAGTAAGGTTTTTTTTACTACTACTTTCCTTCTGTTGTTTTCTTCTGTTTTCTTCACCAGTGTTGGTTTGGTTTTCACTCTCTTCGCATTGTCCTCCAAGACACACCTCTAAGAGAGACACATATGGATAAACGCAGTGTTTGGCATCATAAGCTAAAAAAAAAATTATAATAATGAAAGAAGAGCTGTACGGATAGATTTCCTCTTGTGTTTTGTGTTTTGTGTTTTGTGTTTTGTGTTTTGTGTTTTGTGTTTTGTTTATTTATTCATTCATTTATTGGAGGAGCATTGCGCTTGATCTCTACACTTTGAGTGTGCTGGGAGTATTGACACCATACACAGATAGAGAGAGAGACGCAGAGACAGTTCCTCTTCCACTTTACTCATGCATCTCACATCATGGCACATTCACTCTTACAGAATCTTTATGTGAAATGCATGTGTCTGTGCTAATGCAGGTAGAGCTGATGAACGCACTGAATCCATGAAAACAGGGAACAATCTCCGTTCTCACTGCCGAAAGGACAAAAAAAGGAGTACACTGGCATTAGAGGCTGTGCTGTCTCACGTCATATATGCAGTGCAGAGAGGTGACTGCAGCAGCAACTCACAATCACCCTTTGTACGGTGCTGGTGCCTTTTACCAAGTACACGAGCGGAGGTGCGGCTGAGACATGAACACAAGCCTCTCGCTCTCTCTTTTTTGTTTTCTCCCTCGATCATATATTTATACACGCAGGTGCAGTCTTCTTTGCTCTCTTCTTCTTTCCATGTTGGAGTCACAATACAAAGTGCTGACGGAGCCGAGAAAGAGGGTCTGTGTTTGCGTGTGTGTCTCTGTGTCGAAGCCCTCATCACCAGGCTGATTGAGAGGGTACGCACGTTTTATTCAGTGCACAGACCAGATACCACATTGAATGCCTCCTCCGTTAACTGGGGAGTTTCTTACCCCGAAAAAGAAAAGAGTGCAGTTTTAGTATAATCGAGGAGTGAAGAGAGAGTGTGCGTACTCTATAGATTGACAGCGTGTGTGTGTTTGTATGTGTGCTGGTGTGATGTACTCTCCAACCTACTGCACATTGGCTTGTTATTATATTATCTTGTTCTTTTGCATCTCATAGTACTCTTGTCCCACCTGCCTCTCCTCTTATTGCATTGATATCATAGAAGCTGTCGTCCGCTCTCTCTCGCACACGCATGCAGGCACACAATGGGTACCCTATGCAGCACTGAAAACAAAGTTCGGCAGGAGGTGGCGTCGCAGGATCCGGAACTCTCGTATCGTATGATCAACCTCACAACACTTCGCTCAAGCCTCATGTCCATTTACAGCAGCGTGGTCGAGGCCTGGCTCTCCATTCACGCTCTCTCCGTGAAGCTGCACAACGTCAGCAGGTCCTACACACAGGCGACCGCATGCCTGAACCACGGTGACGCAAGCACAGTCAGCCAGAGCCGCGCTGCCGCCGATGCCCCCGGGGCAGAGCCCGGAGATTCTGCTGCCACACGTGCGCACATCAACCGCATTGAGGCGAAGGAGAACTACGCATCAGCGAACGCTTTCATGGAGGCGATGAACAACCTCAAAGGGAAGGAGTATGACACCTTCAAGGCGCGTGTAGAGAAGGATGTACTGGAGAAGATCCTAGCCATGACCTCCAGGATTGATGGCGTGACCTCACAGGGCAAAGATGCGTGCATGGCACTCAACTCGCACGCCAACGCGATGCGGAAGGTGCAAAACTTGGAGGACCGAAGCGCCAAGAAGAGCACTGACGTCACGGCGAACCCGGAGTACAACAAACTCGTTAGCAACCGTGACAGCGCTAAAACGTCGTACGACAATGCTGCGAAGAAATTCAACCTGTCCTATGATGAGGTGATGCCTGCCGCCCAGGTGCTTGTGCAAGAGTCGATGGATTACTTCCTCGACCCAACAGTAGACTACGCTAAGGTGCTCCTGCGGTCCATCGACACGGTTGGCCCGTTGAGTGAGAGCAAGCGGAAGTCAACGACCACAACAAAAAAGCTCTAAGGGTGGCAGTGATGGGGGTGTAATAAGAGAGAATGTGTGGCTGAGCCACGCAATCCCCAAGCTCCATCTCTTCTGTGATGATCGGAATATCCAATGCTGGAATGATGATGCCCTTTTTTTAAAATTTCTTTTTGTGTGCACGTGCGTGTTTATGTTTTCCTCTTATTCTGTTTGCCACCTGCATCTCTCAGCGCACAGGCCCCTAACACCACCGCCACCGCCACAACAACACCAGTGGATATATACGTAAAAATCTATTTTCTGAGGTGTAACGGGTGGGTTGCTATTGAGATGAACACTTGGTGTCGTTCATACTTCTTTTCCCATAATTGTACATGCACCGTCTGGTGCTCCTATTTCCTCTACACACACACTCATATACCATATATATATATATATATGAACGTATTTGTTATATGAATGCTTTTCTTCCAGCTTGAAAAGAGCTGAACAAAAAAAAGGTTAAAAAAGTGAAAGCAGCAACTTGTGCGTGTCGTTTCCATTCTATTTTTAATCATGTTCGATATGCACTTTCTGTTGCGGCAGCTCGCATTTATCGTACGAAAAACAGGTGCTCCAGTGGGCATGTCAGCTGAGAGACTCACAAATCGTGATTGAATTGCCATCTGTGCTTCTTAAGGCCTTTCTTGTTTCGGTTTGTGTTTTCTGTGTTTCTCATGTCAATGCTCTTCTTCTGCTGATCACCATAGTGGGCCCTCCCTCATTACTTGGTTGATGCGCTCCCCCACGTTGTATGCACAAGCAAGGGTAGCGCAGACCATTATAACTAAGCCATCCACACGCACACACGCACAGTGGGTGAGTGGCTCCACTGCTGCCGCACTTGCATGCTATTGCGGGTTAGCGTCCGTGTTGGATTTGACAGTATAGCCAACTAAATAGCAATAATAAGAGGACCAACGCTTCGTACGTCCATTTGCACGCGGCCATAATACTGAGCTGTGGTTCTGTGCCTCTCCCCCCCTCTCTCGCCTTCTCTCTCATTCTTTCCGCAGGATAGGAGGAGGTGTTGGCTATACACTCTACGATACCCACACACACACATACACACACATATATATATTTATACACACAGAGAGAGACAATGCTATCCACGACTCGTAGGAGCGTTAACCGCTTCGTTCCCGTGGTCGGGCGTGCCTTCCTGGCTGAGATGCTGTACGGCTTCAAGTACAGCGCTAACATTGGTACATACAGCATGCCCTACGCGTACATCAAGACTCTCCTGCTCTGCGCCGTTGGGAAGGGCGCTGGGGAGGGGCGGCGGCGGCAGCGCGAGTACATCTGCGGTCTCATCGAGGCTCTCATGCCCGCCATCGCCAGCGAGGACACTCTCACGAAGCTGGAGCTGGTGCAGTTCGTGGACGCCATGTTGCCGGAGGTCAGCGCTGTGGACGTCACGGAAGCCAGATCAAGTAATGAGAGCAATGAAAGCGCTGGCGATGGCGGGATGACCGGGGATGCGGAGACGGACTCCATCACAGACGGGCTGCGCACGTCGCTGCTGACATTGGAGGCCGGGGAGGGGGCACTGGAGGATGGGATCCCGGCGCTGGTTTCTACAGCAGCCTTCCCAGCCTCGATGGCCCGCATTCTCATCTACGATGCGGTGAGCGCGTGCGTTGCCGGGGACGTCTACTATGCAGCGGAACAGAGGAACGTCGCCGTGGTGGCGAGCCAGGTGGGCCTGTCATCCGCGGTGCGGGAGCAGATCGAGCGGCTGGCGCTGCAGGAGCGCGTGCTGGCTCACCGCAAGGCGGGGTTGCTAAACCTAACTAGCGACCGCAACAGCGCAGCGGCGAGGGGCCGCGCTGACACTGACCACACCGCGGCCTCTCCCCCTTCTTCGCCGTCTGCACCTTCGCGTGGCTTCAACCCGTCTGCCATCTCCGTCGATGATGATATGGATGACGGCATCGGGGTCAGTGGCACCACTGGCGCGCTGGCGCGCGCGTACGCCTCTGGGCTGACCTCAGAAGGCGCTGCTAGCGGAGGCACCAGCAACAGGGCACTGCCTGCGCGACCCGGGCCGTGGCGGCGTAGGGCTGGCGTAACCCCCAGCCCTTCCGGGGAGGCAGCCGCGGCCGTGTACGTTCCTTCTGTGGCCGAGGAACACTTGGAGAGGATGAAGGCCCGCTTGCGTTCCCACAGAACCGCCACTGCCGCGGCCCAGAGCAAAGGGATGTAGCTCCACGCGTGCACGTGCTCGTTAAACTCCCCCCCCCCTGTGTTTGATGCTGTCCATAATACTATATATGTATGTACGTGTGCTGTGCCACTGCACTTGTGTATCTGAGATACGTACGTATTGCTCATCCTTCTCTCTCCTTGCAGAGGGCTTGCAAGTCCGGTGAGGTGCACTCTGTGATCACCGGAGAGTCTGGCTCCTTTCCGCATTCTTTCCTGCCTTTTGTACTTCTCTTTCACTTAGCTCGCTCATACACACATATATATAGAGATAAATACGTGCAGTGGTGAAGCCTCAGTGCAGCTCCAACAGTGTTAATAGAAGCGTACGTATTGTCAGTAAGACGCCGATCAAGTCCTCATACAATCCCTTTTTTTGTGTTTCAGGTGTTGCTGCGTGAACGTACACGCGAAGTCCAACATATCAGTGAGTTGTTGTGTTCCTATATCTCACTCAAGCCTCAGCACCCACACCTCTTCACAGTTACATACACACACACATACACACACTTACTTGTCCATAGATACACGGAGGGAGGAGGGCCTTGGGAGACCCAGACGACAACCAAGCCAATATAGAAAGAGAGGGGGCACCATGGCGGTTCAAAAGAAAAAGATGGTGATTGCCATCTGGACAATCTGTGGCGTACTTTTCGTGGTTGTGGTGGCGCTGTCTCTGTACATCTTCTGCTATTTGCAGAAACGAAGGGCTGCTGCTGCTGCTGAGGTGCGTGCAGACAAGGTGGAGGGGACCTCGCATTTCATGGGATTCACGCGGAGCAGCGCGAATGATCTGACGACGACCCCTCCCGCTGGATCATATCCTGCACCACTCATCGTGCATGTGGGCCTCACGGCAATAAATCAGTTTGCACAGCAATTGCACAGTGGCTGCGACATCTTAGTGAACATCGCTTACGTGGACAGTGGCACGACTGTTATTGGGTTTGAGCGGATGCCAGCCGGGGGCCCTGCTGTGCTGCTCGGCAATGATGGCTATTACAACAAAGGATTCCTTCTCTACGCAGCGCCACTGCAGTTTGCGATACCGGGCACGTACATTGTGCGCGCCCACACGGTCTATCCAGGCACAAAGACTGTTGGTCCGGTGCATCAGTTTACCTTTCTCATCACTCCTGCAACAAATGGGACGATGAACGTGGGTGGCTTTGGTAGCCAGCTCGCAGCGGCAGATATTACCATAAACCATAGTGCAGTGCAGCAGCAGTACGCGGGCGCTCTGGTTCCTGCGCAGCCGTCCGCTGCCGCAGCACTGGCTGGCCCCTACACCCCCGTCACGAGTGGCGGAGCAGCACCCCCACTCGCTCCACGTATCTTGCCTGCTCTCGGGACGGTGACCACCGCCACCTCAATCGTGATATCCCCGCACGAGGAGAGCACCTCCGCGGATCAGCTGCGTTACAGTGTAGATGGCAGCTACCCGAACATCCTCTACACAGGCCCTTTCACTCTCGCACTGCCGCCACAGCCGGCCCCGGCGAGCGCGGAGAAGAGTGGTGTGGCTGTCGTGATCAGGGCCATTGCGGTGGCGGGGGAGGTTCCTGCTGGAACCGAGGGCCAGGGCGCAGGGAGGGTGAGCGCAGTGTCGGAGGCTCGGCTGCTTGTGCGGACCGCTGGATACTCCTATTACGACCCAGCGGTTCCAGCACCCTCTGTGCGACTTCGCAGCACGGACGCCACCCTGTACTTTGATGAGAGCCAGAACCCACCAGGCACGCGCACTTGCTACCAGCTAGTCTCCGTGCGCGCGGCGCGGACGAAGGCGCGGTTCAGCCGGCGGCACATGAGCCTCTACGATGGGAAGCCGATAACACTAAGTGAGGACGTCGCATTTGTCCACGCGTGGGCCGTCACAGAGGCCTCTCTGCAAAAGCAGCAGCAGGCGGGGGGAAGCGCGCGCGTGGACGGTCTGGTGCGGAGTGATGATGACGAGGAGGACGACGGCACCACCCCCCAGCACCTGCAGCGCAGTGTCGCCACCATCTACGACTGCTCGCGCGCCGCCGCTGAGCACGCCCGGCCAAGTCGGAAGCGCGCCAACATGGCGTCTTCCTCGATGCTACCACCGCCGGTAGTGTGTGTCGCCTGTGCCGAGACGGATGTAGAGTTTGATGAGACTGCCGCTGGGCTCAAGATCGCTTACACGCTGAACGATACGGAGCCAATCCTCACGGACGTGCACCCACCCGCCGGCGCGCTGGACGCGGCGGCGCTCAGGGGCTTGCACGGGGACGGGGGCCGCCACACATTCATCTACACACCAGGGAAAGTCATTCGGGTGACACAGCTAGAGTCCGACGTGGTGGTGCTCACGGCGCGTGTGTTTGCACCCCTCTACGGTGACGCGGCCGCCGACACGCGTGGTGGTAAGGCGCGGCCTATGGTGGGCTACCGCTTCGGCGACGTCTTTCGAAGAGCCTTCTACTTCAATGGCGAAAAGTGAATCTTCTGTGCACGCCTCTTCTCTCTCTCCACCACCCACCTTCACATCCTTTAGCTGCTGGCGTTGGAGTTCATGGCCTGCACAGAGTTCAGATGTGTATAGAGCTACCTCCCCTTTCACTCTCGGGTTGCTGCGTGTGTGCTACTTTGGAATGAATTAAAAAGTGTGGAGTTCGTGGAGAGGATTGGAGACTGTGTGTGTAGGGAGGGGTGGGGGAAGTGGAGAAGGAGAGATGAGGGGGCATGTTGTAACGGTTGCCGTGGTCGCATGTTCGTATTGCTATAGAATCCTATCAGTACATAGAACCTCAAATATATATATATATATATATATGCAGAGAGTGTTATAGATAGATGTGGTGTCCACTGAGTTCCTTCCCTCACATAAATATATACCCTCTCCGGGCACTGGACTGATGTCTTTCCAGCATTTGTGGGCTCTTCGGCACCTTCATTATATTTGTTTTTATCTCTCGCCCCCTACTGAATAGCAAGCGATTTCTGATGATATAAAAAAACCCTTGAAACATCATTTGTGCCACAGCCTGTATATGTTCCTCTCTATCCGCCTCATGTGGGCTGTGCCTCATATAGTTAGACTATATTTACAAATATATCTACTGCTCTCTACTTCTTTTCCACTCCCTCTCCATGACCACTTAATTGCTCTCCAACAAGTGCAAAAGATAATTAAGTGCCCCCTCGCCACGAACCATAACGAGGAGCGAAGCCATATCTGATATCGACTTGCCATCCCCCCCATCGATCTCTTGCCACGATGCTGCGCCACGTTCTCAAACGCGCACCACTTCCCGCATCGTCGCCAGTGAATGCAACCAAGTCCCTCTCCGCCGCCGCGGCGAAGCAGCTGGCAGCCAGTGGTTTGGCTGTATCCTTCATCACCCCGGAGCAGCTCAAGGATGGCACCGCGGCGGAGGTCCCACTCGGGTTTAAGGCGAGGGTGGCGGAGGTTGAGCGCACACCGCATTCGGGCTCGCGGAGGATGGTGGCTGGACTCGGCGAGCGCGCCTCAGTTCGAGAATACCGGCGCAGCGTCACTGCGGCAGTGCACAAGGCGAAGCAACTCGAGGCTCCTGGGCTGACACTCACCCCCCCATCATCTGACATTGTCTCCGTGACCGATATCTTCCACCCCGCCATGCCACTGGCGAAGGACGACTTGGTCGAGAAGACTGCCTGCTTCGCCGTGACTGCGGCCTACGAGTACAGCCGCCTCAAGTCTGCCCCAGCTGCGAAGGGCAAGAAGAGCTCCAGCCGCACTGCTGCTGCTGATAAGATGAAGGCCCTATTTCAACTGGCCATCAACTCCAACAATATGGGCAAGGTGGCCTCTGGTCGCATCATCGGCTCCTGCGTCAACGACGCGCGCAACTTGGGAAACCTGCGCGAGGATGAGGGCGTGCCAGAGTTTTACGTGGAGTGGGCGAAGCGCTTCATGCTCCCCTCTGGGATTAAGCTTTGCAAGGTCATGCGCGGCGAGCAAATCCGAGAGGCCGGGATGAATCTCCTCTACAGCGTCGGCAAGGGCTCGATTCACGCACCATACGTGATGGTGCTGGAATATGTAGGCAACCCCAGGTCCCCCCACTCCACCGCGCTCGTGGGGAAGGGCGTCACGTTCGACTGCGGCGGCCTCAACGTGAAGCCGTACGGGTCAATGGAGACGATGCACACAGACATGATGGGTGCCTCTGTTTCGCTGTGTACCCTTAAGGCGGTGGCGGAGCTGGAGCTGCCGATCAATGTGGTGGCCGCCGTGGGTCTCGTCGAGAACGCGATTGGCCCGGATAGCTTCTATCCCTCCTCCATCATCCAAAGTCTCAAGGGCACTACGGTGGAGATCCTTAACACAGATGCGGAAGGGAGGCTCGTGCTCGCAGATCTGCTCACCTACGTGCAGTGCCACGCGAAGCTGGCGAAGACGCCCCGCACTGTCATCGATCTCGCCACACTGACCGGCGCCATTATAGTCAGTCTTGGCAGCCGCCGCGCCGGACTCTTCAGCAACAACGGTGCTCTCAGCGAATCGCTCATGTCCGCTGGCACCTTCTCCGGCGAGGAGCTGTGGCCGATGCCGGTGGGCGAGGAGCACATGCAGCTAACGAGGGGCAACCTCTCAGACCTGATCAATTGCGCACCGGGTCGGCAGGGTGGCTCCTGCACTGCAGCCGCCTTCCTCGCACACTTCATTGAGAAGGACACCAAGTGGGCCCACCTGGACATCGCGGGCACCTCTGATAATGGAGGCACCCCCAAGGCTGGGGAGCTAGCTGGCGTTTCCGGCTATGGCGTGCAGCTGCTCGTCGATTACCTCCGTCGGAGGACACCAGTGGCACGAAAGTAGCCCAGTGCACGACAGCGGGCACACTCGTTGTGATGACGGTCTTTTACACGTACAAGCAGAGTCGCCATCTGCATAGCCACTTAGCAAATCTGCACACCAATAAATAAAAACTGTATTTATGTATATAGGCTCCTATGTGTGATCGAGGGGACTGCTGCCTGTGGCAGTCTTGCCGTCTCACCAACGTGTGTGTATGTGTGTGTGTTTGAGTTTGCTGGACACCTCACTCGAAGTAATAAAGCTGACTCTCCCATCTCACTCTCTTCTTTCCACTCTATTTTTTTTATTATTTTACTATCTCACTGTTTTCTCACAGCAGTACGGACTATCTGACCACTGCTGAAGTCTGGGGGTGCATACACACACTCACACACACACACAACAGATCGTCTCCCTCTCTCTCTAGCTCTTTACCACCAAGCCCAGCGATGCGAAGCTGCCGAGTGTGGCTCTCACGGGTGCCGAACACCGGCTATGAGTCCCCAACCAGATTCAAGTGGGCCACCTACACCTTTTGGTATTTTTTGGACCCTCTCTTTCGCAAGCACTTCTCCTACTATCGCTACAAGGTACTCCTTGACCGTGCGTTAGAGAAGAATAACGCCTTTGTCAACGCACTTATTGGCGTTATTCTCGGTGCCACTATCTTTGTGGGATTCAACAAGCTCGTTCTCCCACCTGCTGTGGGCTCGGGGCAGCACACGATACGTGAGAACTCACGGGCGGTGTTAGACCTCATGGGCTGCGACACTACGAAGGAGCTTCCCGCGTTCCAATTGATGCGAGTGAAGCGAGAGATCATCGGAAAGCTCCACGCCGTGGCCGACATTGCAGAGGTACGGCGACAGAAGGAGGAGGTGGACACAATGAAGCTTCTGCTGAATGACCTCAAGGCGGAGGAGGGCCATGTGACTTGCACATAATAAAACAAAAGAAACTATCAATTAGAATGTGGAACTCACTGACCGTTCTAAGTGAGACGGCAAGCGTAATGGGGAGCAATTGCCCTTTCCCCCTCCCCCTCTTCAGCAGACGCCTCCACATCGTCTGTGATACTGTTCAAGAGGGCCTTACATTGTGAGAGATTATATAGGACCATTTACTACTGCAGTTGCCACCCAAAATCTCTCCTTCAAATCGATTTCTTCCTTACTTCTTGCAGAGCTCCCAACTGCCCCAACGAACTTTGTGTTCACAGGCACACCCTAAACACAAAGCCATCCGGTGAGGCGCCCCGCTGGAACCTCGCAGTCAGTCCCGAGACTGCACTCCAACTGCGTCGCGTGCTTTTCTTTTTTTACTATTTTCTCTTTCTTTCGGCGGTAGCTGCCGCCTGAGGTCTGCCGAAACCCCCATCAAGTGCATTCAACACAGCAGTCACTCTGGCTGTCGCCAGGTCACAAAAAGTTATCATAGCGTACTGCACCTCTCTCTCTCTTTTAAAACATATACGTTCATTTCCACAATCTTAGCCAACGACAGTGCAAAAGATCAGTGAGGCCAGATGCTCACTAGACGACAGGCACGCCTGCTCGGTCTAACTGGGGCGAGTGAACACGGCGATGCACACCACCCATCTACCAAAGCACTCACGAGTTCCCCTGCCGCGCACACCACCGCCACCGGTATGGCAGCGCCTGGTGGCCGCAGCGGCGGCACGCGGCGTTCCTCCCGCTTCACAGTGCTGGCTAATACGATCGCCGTGATCGCGCACTGGGCGGGAGAGGGAAACACAGCCGGAGCATTCCATAGGCCGCCGCCTCCAGTGCCGCGGCAGGTGGTGCTGAGCAGCGGGAGCGTTCACTCTGCTCTTGGACACAGTGACCTTCATCACCGCACAAGTATCAGGAGCGCCGCCCCAGTGGTGAGGGTGGAGGACAGCGTTGTTGACGTGAGGCCTCCTGAGAAGTGGGAACAGTCTGAGCGGACGCGCCCGCAGCGGCTGCGAGTTTCGCTTGCCGGCACCCGGGCTCTCACTTCGTCATCCTCGTTCCCCCCGTCACGAGTGCCTGCTGCGCAGCTGAAAAGCGCATGGCGCAGCGTGGTGAGGGACGTCACCTCCACAGCCGCACGCTCTCGACCTTCTACGGCCCTCACGGGGTCGCCTCGTGCACTCTCTCTGGTGCGTTCCCCCGAGGTGCCTGGGAAGTCCGACTCCTCCTCAGCGCTGCAGCGAGTCCAGGGGCGCCAGCGCTTTATCGATCAGCTGCAGTCACAGCTCTCGGAGGGCGTATTCCGGCTCACGTACCTGCGCGCGCACGAGGAGCGGATGGAGTTGCTTCTGCAGCGCACCAGCCATTCGGCGGACGAGGGCGACTTTGATGAGTCTGCCTATATGAAGAGCCTGGACCCGGCGCGCTCCAGCGGGGAGGCCCGCATCCTGTCGATCATTTCCTCTATCGACGTCCAGTTCAGTGCGCAGTTCAAGAGTGTCCAGAGTCTCTCCGGCAGCCGTGCATGCCATCAGGACGCACACAGCAGCGCCGCCGCGGTGGCAGAGCGTCTGGTCAGTGTGGATGCCGGGATACGTGCGGCAACACGGCTTGTACAGTCCTTTAATAGCATGCTGATGCCATATCAGCAGGAGGGCGTCCGCTGGCTGTTGCAGCTTAACTTCATGGAGCACATGAGTGGTATTCTGGCGGATGACATGGGCCTCGGGAAGACTGCGCAGACTATCCTGTACTTGGCGTGCTACAAGGCCATGCTGGAGCGCATCATCGAGGAGCCTCTGCAGAGACTCTTGCGTGTGGTGCGTGCTGTTGGTGTGGGGGGCGGTGGCCCGCACATGTCTGCTGCAGTGGACAGGGCTCTGGAGGGGCTTCCATTCCCTCTACACACTCCCATCACCGCTGGTCCGCGCAGTCAGGCTATGGAGGCGATCCGTGTACTAAAAGCGTTGAAGCTGTGGACGCGGCAGCTCACCGAGGACGATGCGGCCGAGGTGGTGGCTAGCGCACCGTCTCCTCGGAAAGTCAAGAGTGAGAAGGCGCCACCGCTGCCACCGATAAAGCGGAGGCGTGGGAGACCATCACGTACTGACATGCTCGCTGCTAGAGCCGCACCTTCCCAGTCCATCTCAGACAGCGTCGCTGAGGGGAGCGACTATGGCGATGACTCTCAAGGGCCTCTTCCCTTCGACCACCCCGGGTGCTCTCCGCAAATGAACTCCGCGCTGGAGACTGCTGCAGGACTGCTGCCCGTTCTTATCATTGCGCCGCTCTCCACGCTTCCACACTGGCGCGCTGAGTTCGAGCACTTTGCTGTGGCCTCGCTTTTCACTGTATATCTGATCAATGGCCCGCGCGCGGAGCGGGAGGAGAGAATCCACGCCTTTCTGAGGCACTGCGACCGCGTAGCTCCCGGGAGCAACAGGTCACCTGCGGTGGGTGGGAGGCACGGAGACCACCGCTACCAACGTGTGGGCACCAGTAAGAAGGACGTTGGCGATGACAACAATGACGGGGATGGACTAGAAGGAGTCAGTGGCAGCGCCATTGATTTTGGCCCCACACCGGTGCTGATTATCCCGCACGACCTCCTCTCGCGTCAGTTGCTGGGAGTGCAGAGGCGCATCCCAAACGTCAAGTGGCAGCTGATCGTGATGGATGAGGCACAGCGCATTAAGAACGCACAAGGCAGTTTGTTTTCGAAGGTGTGCCGTCTCCGCAGTGTCTCACGCTTGGTGTTGACGGGCACACCTCTGCAGAACAACGTCACGGAGCTCTTCTCACTGCTGCACTTCCTGGCCCCGCAGTCCTTTCACACACGGCAGCAGGGCGACTTACTAGAGCAGCTGGATGAGGCGCTGATGGAAGCGAGCGCATCTCGCACCCTTGAGGATCGCGAGCTGCACGTTCTCTTGTGCCGTCGCATGCATCGCCTCCTCGCGCCATATATCCTTCGCCGTGACAAGTCTATCTTGAGGGGGATGCTCCCTGCAAAAAAGGATTTCACAGTGGTCTGTCCATTGCTACCGTTTCAGAAGGCTCGCATCGACGAGCTCACAGAGAAGAGCCGCAGTGGCTCTTTGAGCGGAAACTTGAGTGTGCAGGTGCGGAAGGTGTTACTCCACCCGTACACTGCCCTGCCGTACTTCTACGTGGACGAGGATGTGGTGATTACCTCTGGTAAGCTGCTGGTGCTAGACTTCATGATGAAGTTCTTGTGGCGCACCAACCACAAGTTCCTCGTCTTCTGCAGCTGGACGTTAGTGCTGGACGTCGTGGAGACCCTCTGCGGAATGCGTGGACTGCCTTACGTCCGCCTGGACGGCCGGACCAGTGTGGAGCAGCGGGAGACCAACATTCGCCTTTTCAACACCGGCACCAACGACATTGATGAGGGCCCGACCGGGGCTGGGCAGCAACAAACGCAGAGGCTGAATGGCGAGGCACCGTGCTGCTTCCTCATCAGCAAGGCGGCTGGTGGAGTCGGACTGAACTTGCAATCGGCTGACACTGTCTTTTTGCTGGATGTGGACTATAACCCGCAGCGAGATAATCAAGCCCTGTCCCGCGTCTACCGAGTCGGCCAAACCCGTGAGGTGCGCATCCTGCGCCTCATCATTGATCACGAAGTCGAGCGTGGAGTAATGGCGATTCACCAGGCAAAGGAGAACCTTGACCAGGCTGTGGTGCAGGCTGGGAAGTACGATTTGCACTCCTTTGCGTGGGAGCGGGACGCTGAGCTCCACCGAGTGTTTGCCCGAACGACCGCGGCAGAACCGACATTGACTGCTTTGGAAATCCCATCAGGTGGCGATGGCCCCCCTTCATCGGTACCCCCTGACGCCGGGGAGACAGCAGCGGAAGCCACCTCTTCAAACACTTCCACGTCCTCCCCGTTGTTGGAGGCATCGCCAGGGTCGCCGCTCTTTCCATTCGGCCCCGGCCCGGAGGAGGACAGTGCGGAGAGCCCTCTGAGCGATGGTCAGCAGGGCCGGACAGCTCGACGGAAGCGCGCGCGGCGCATAACCTTTGTGATTGACGACGAGGAGGGCGACGGGGAGGTTCGTGCTGGGCCGAGCTCTCCAACCTTCCAGACTATTTCCTCCGCACTTCGCGCCCAGCAGCGCCAGCGCGTGGAGGCTGAGGCACCATCACCGGCGTCGTACATTCTGGCGATGAGAGATCGACTGCGCCAGGTGCTGCTTCGTGGCCACGGAGAGGATGCGGTGCTGGATGCGATGTTCGCTGAACAGGAGAGACGTCTCACTCAGTAATAGTGGGACTATGAACATTGCTATGTTTTTTAGTAGCAGCGTTCACTCGGACGCCTCACAGAATTATAATAATGAGAAAGAGGGCGTGAAAGGTGGGGGGGGGGTGTATCTTAGCATCGCGGCCCATCTCTCATTTCGTTTTTATTATTACTTTCGTTTTCTTCCAAACTTGGAGGCGGCCTTAGTGATAAGAGGGGAAAAGCGTAAGTGGGAGGGAGAGCACATGTATGTGTGTATGTGTATGTGTGTGTGTGTGGGGTCCGAAACGTTTTTTTTTTTAGTTGCTGTGTCCCATATTCCCACGCTCCCACTATTCTCTCACAGAGGTGGTGAGATCACCTCTGACTGTATCACTACTTGCCTTCTACTTATTTATGTTATTGGCCTTTGAGTTCATTTTCTCTCTCTCTTTTCTTTTCGCACCAAACGCACTTGCCGTAGGAAAAAAAGGGTGCGACCATCGAGAGGGACTTGATCAGCGTGGACACCTCTCCACTGAGTGATCGGTGGGTGCAGAGAAATAATGAATACCCCTTTTTTCTTCAAAAGAACATATCAACTTGAGGTCTGATAGACGGCACACCACACAGCCATCCCAGAGCGTATAGGTATCCACATATTCATACGCAATCGCTCACGGTAGGGATTTATAAATCTCTCTCTATATATACCTATACACTTACTTTCCCATGTGTCTTTTCGGCAATAGCTGGAGTGGAGATGTCCTCGCAGTCATTGCAGATCACTGGCAGCCTGTACGTAACTCTTGACCGGCTCACGTTAGCCAAAGTCCCGAAGCTGACCGTTGCTACTGCGCTGGGCCAGGGCCCTGCCACAACCGTAGTTGTACCGAGGCGTAGGAAGGTGAGTGCATCGTGGTGTGGCGTGTCCACGAACGACGATGAGACCGCACGGAGTGGCAGTGCTGCCACTACTCTTGGAGGGCTCGAGCTGTCCTCCTCGTCTTCTGCGCTCGACTATCGCATCGGTGCCTCGTTTGCATCAAGCGGCTCCGCTCGTGTTCCCTTCCCCGAGCCCTCTCCCGATCACCAGCTGACCCGCTACATTAGCCAGCTTCACCTCCCGCTCACCGTGCGCTTCAAATACGGTCAGCACTCCATCGACCACCGCCTTGGCCCTCTGCCGCGTGGTGACCAGTGGAAGCAGATAAGCAACACCTTTTTTGTACCCATTCACCAGTGTGTCTCCTTCAGGGACGCCAGCGTGCACGTCGCCGGCCCAGCGGCGGGGGAGCGCAACTGTCTCTGGGTGTAGTCGCAGTACTGGTGTGAGAGCCACACGGAATCCGCAGGCCCTTTCTCCAGCAGACCCCACCCTCGCCCTCACTATAGTAATGACTGTGGACAGAGTACGCTTCCAGGCTGCACTGGCACTGTCGCACCACAAGCATTCGCTGGGGCTCGCTCCATCTGTATGGACCTCGATGCCGCTTTCACTCCGATGATCAGCAACAGCATCTTTACGAGCTCCACCGGCTCCATGGCAGAGGCTCCAGCCATTGTCGATGGATTTGGTCGATTAGAGCAGAATTGGGTCGGCAATGCTTTGTCAGAAGAAGATGAGGCTGAGATCGATTATGGACTAAGAAAACCGAAGGTGCTGGAGGTTCCGCTCACTGTAACGCTGGCTGCTACATCGCCCACGAACTCACGCGGTTTCCGTGCTGTCTTGCACATGACGGTTTCTTTTCGACCCGGCTGCCAGCCTGAGCCATTCTGACAGAGATACAAGTGGTGGTGCGAAGTGGTGAGATCGAGAGAGAGAGAGAGATGCTAACACTTTCTCTGCTTCTCCTCCCTTTCCTTATAGTCCGCCCGTTCTGCTTGGCTGAGGTGTCAGGAGTGGTACCTTGTTTTCCTTCTTGAGTATAGTAGAGGACGTCCTACGGTTATTTCATACTAATTTTGTGTATTATTATTAGGATTAGATATTTATTTTTGGATAAATGCCCAGCGATGTTACTGCTTTTCAGTATATCAATCAATCACCATATATGTATATATAGTGATATTGGGTTTGTGATTCTGCTTCTATCATATTACCAGTAAATGTGTTTGCCGTTCTCTTTCTGGTAGAGGAATATGAATGGGGGAAAAATAGATCGTAGCATGTGGTGGTTGCAAGTGACTTCAGCTTCTACTGCTGTATAATTCAATTGTGGCACTTATCTCGCTCTCTCCCCCTCTCGCGTACACACACACGTACACACCCACGACACTGATAAGTGCACAGACAGCGGACAGATAACTTTACGCTCTCTTACGATAACTATTTATTACTTTTCCTCGGTGTTTCTCTACGCTCTTACCACGACTCGCCGGCCCTTTTCAAGTCCGCATCGTGGCTGTGGTTGATTCACCACTTATCTTTTTTTCGTAACTTTATCATTGTGCACTTGAACTCGCATAAGCTATATGTTGTTTTACAGTTCCTTTTGTTTTTTCCCCCTTTTTGCGGAACTATTTTTATGTGATTGAGTATTTGTGTTGTATATGTTTGCTGGCTTGTATGCTTCTGTGTGCGTTGTGTGTCCATCGTTGTGGGTGCGAACTACAGTACATAAAATTAATATATATATATATATATATACACGTACACTCGTATTTTAAAAAAGTAATGGGGCCCACATACACGTTCTCCAATACCACTAGCGCTCGCTCAGCTGCCCGCACACACTTCTCTCCCTGCAAGTTATTCTGCTCCTTCGTCCCCCCTACTCCTCTGTCTTATTTGCTGTTTCTCTCTCACTACACACGGAGCGGAGCAGCGACATATGCATTGCCATCACCGCACGATAGACTATCACGCACACCAACTGCATTAATGAACGCTAGCCTATTATAGGCCTTTACCACTCCTCTTTCTTCTTCCCCCCAAGCTGGCTATCAGTGAGCCGCCTCCGCATACCCCCCCCCCCCC
>JAODGE020007044.1:0-10516 GCA_027574965.2 Ecitophya simulans
AGACCAAGCTGCAGTTCGCCGGGAAGAGCAAGGATGCCCCGAAGCACAAGTGCACCGAACCGCGCTCGATCATCTTCGAGAACCCGCATCCGCTCGTGAACGAGAAGAGCGACGTCAAGACCATCGTGGAGGCCGTCAAGACCACCGCGAACAGCATCCAGGACACCGTCTCGGAGCGCTCGGCCGGCAAGTTCGGGCAGCTGATCGCCATCATGGCCGCCGGCAAGAAGGACGACCTGCTCGCCGTCTACAACCAGGTGCAGTCGGGCGCCGGTTTCGCCGACAAGGAGAAGGCGAAGAAGGTCTTCCTCGACGCCCTGTTCCGCACCGGCACCGGCGACTGCCTCGAGGTGTCCATCCAGCTGCTCAAGAGCAAGCAGCTGAGCCCCTTGGAGGAAAAAATGGTCTATCTGGGCATGTCTTTCATCCGTCACGCCACTCCCGGGTCCATCGCCACGGCCGCCACGCTGTTGGACACTCCCAAACTTCCTCGGGAAGCTTACCTGGGCGTCGGGTCGTTGGTCTCGCACTACTGCAGGTCGCACAACTGCCACAACCTGGAGCAGCTGAAGGTCCTCTGCGGCAAGCTGCTCGGCAAGCTCAAGGACGGCAAGGCCGCCAACAAGGAGCAGGAGAACGAGATGATCGCCGCGCTGAAGGCGCTCACGAACATGCACCACCTCGCCGACAACGTCGTCCCCAAGCTGATCACCATCGCCGTCGAGAAGAAGAACTCGATGCGTCTCAGGGTCGCCGCCCTGGAGGCGTTTGCGTCCGACATGTGCAAGGACAAGCTCCGCGACGCCGCCATCAATATTCTCAAGGACACCCAGCAGGACGTCGAGGTGCGCCTCAAGGCGTACCTTGCGCTGGCCGAATGCCCCAACGGGAAGGTGGCCAAGGCCGTCAAGGACCTGCTGGACAAGGAGGAATCCTACCAGATGCTCGGGTTCATCGTGTCGCACATTCGCGTCCTCAGAGCCTCGGCTAATCCGGACAAGGAACTTGCCAAACGCGAGCTGGGACCCTTGAGCACCGCCAGGAAGTTCCCCTTCGACCCCAGGAAGTTCTCCTTTTTCGATGAAGACTCGCACAGCATTCCCTCGCTCGGCACCAGCGGCAGCTGGGATACGAGCGTCATCTACTCGCAGAACTCCTTCCTGCCCCGCTCCGTGAGCGTCAACCTCACCACGGAGATCTTCGGGCACAGGATGAACTTCCTCGAGATCGACACCCGCCAGGAGAACCTCGACAAGCTGATGGAGCATTATCTCGGCCCCATGGGCACCATCCTGGGCAAATCCGAAGAGCAGCTGATGAAGGAGGGCGAGTCCACCTTCAGGAAGCTTTATGCCAAGCTCCAGGAACGTCTGCAGAAGACCCGAGGCAAGCGTCACGTTCCCCAGGGCGAGATCGACGCAATGAGCAAAGCCACGCAGATCAAAACCAACGAATTGAACAACGACCTGGATTTGGACTTGAGCATCAAGCTCTTCGGCTCCGAGTTCCTCTTCCTGACGCTGAACCAGGAAGCCGAGCAGTTCACCGCCGAGAAGCTCATCGACAAGTTCTTCGATGGTCTGGACAGAGGCATCGAGAAGGCGAAGAACTTCCAGCACACGTACACCAGAAACGGCATCTTCTTGGACGTCGAACTGGCGTATCCCACATCGACCGGTTTCCCTCTCAAGATGTCCGTCGAAGGCACCGACTCTCTCCAGCTCATCGCCGAGACCAAGATGGATATCAGAGCCATGCTCCAACGGACCGAACAGTCCATCATGTCCGTGAAGATCATCCCTTCGGCTAACATCCAAGTGGCCGGTAGGCTGACCCTTGACGCTTCCGTGGTTGAGAGTGGACTGAAGGTGACCTCCAACCTCCACACTGCCACCGGCGGTGCCCTCACCCTCGAGCTGTTCCCACAAGGCATCGACGCCAAGTTCGTCCTGCCGATCGAGAAGCAGGAGATCATCAACGCCGAGCACCAGTTGGTCTTCGTCACCAGAGATCCCGGCCACACGGAGGTCGAGACGCCCTTGAAGTTCGTCGAGAGCAAGCCGTTGGACATCTGCTTCGACCACCTGGAACAGGTTGTCGGCCTGACCTTCTGCGCCGGCTTGAACTCGCCCAACCAACAGCTGAACCAGGGCGCTTTCTTGCCCTTCCCGTTCAACGGCAACAGCCAGCTGAAGGTGTTCATCACCAGAGACAAGCTGGTGACCTACCATCTCAGGGACGTCTTGTTCGACGGCGAGAAGCACGGCGTGGAGTTCGTCCTCGAGACCGTGGACGAGAACAGGCAGCCGATGGTCAGTCTGGCCGTCAAGGCGTTCAACCGTCCGGAAATGTACATCAGCGCCTCGTTGGACTCGCCCATCAAGAAGGCCACGCTCGAGGGCCGCGTCGTCGACACGGACAGCGAGCTCTCCGTCGGAGCGAAGTTCGTCCACGACAACCAGGAATACTCCGGCAAACTGGGTCTCAGCGTGACCGGCAACGAGGCCAAGTCCACTTACACACCTTTGATCGAATTCGTCACTCCCGAAAACGGCAAGCAGCAGTCGCCCTACACGGTGCAGGGCCAAATCATCGCCGAGCACGTGGGTGCCAAGAGCAAGTACACCTTCGACAACGTCAAGCTGATCTCGCCCTCGACCCCGACCATCACCATCAGCGGTAACATCGGCGAAGAGAACGGCGCCTACTTCGCCGACATGAAGCTGGAAGACGGGCAGAACTCCGGCACCATCAAGGGCAAGCTCGCGACGTCCGCCGACCTGATCAAGGCGGAAGCCAAGGTGATGAACACCATGTCGCCCGCGTCCAACTTCGACGTCCACTACGAACTGAAGAAGGGCGATCATTCCGTCGCGCACGACTTGACCATCGTCCATGGCGGCGACCTGAGCAACAAACAGAACACGCTCAAGTTGAAGAACTCCATCATCAACAAGTACACGGACGCTTCCAACTACGTGTACGAGACCAAGAACCACTTCAGTTACCCACTCATTGGAGTTGAAGGTAAATTCAACTTCAAGAAGATCCCGAAGCACTTGGACTTTGTCGGGGAAGGTAAATACAACAAGGCGAAGGTCGGCGCCAAGCTGAACGCCAAGTACGACCAGAAGACCGACGGGGACTACGACGTGACCTTCGAGGGAGAGGCGTTGGAGAACAAGCTCAAGGCCCACGCCAAGAGGGACATCAGCGGCGATGTCAGCACCATCGACAAGAGTGTGGACGTCAACGGAATGAAGGCCGAGATCAAGGGCACCGTCAGTCACAAGCTCGCCACGCACGACATCGACGTCGGATGCGACGTGACCATCCAGATCCCGCAAAGCCCCGACGCCATTGTCCTCAAGCACGGCTTCTCGCACGTGCCCGACGAGTACAAGACCCATCTGAAGATCGCCAAAGGCGCCGAGAACTTGGTAGACTTTGACTACACCGCACACGAGACCAAGGGCGGGCAGGGACACATCAAGGCGAACATCAAGGACGTCATCGGCGTCGACGGCGAGCTGAAGGCGCCCAACTGGAGCGGCAAGTCCCATCTGGTCGTCGATATACCCAAGGCGCAGCGCAAGATCAAGCTGGACTCCACGTTCAAGCTGGCGAAACCCAAGTACAGCTTCGCCGTCAACTTCTATCCCGACTTCGAGAAGTCCCCGAAGAAGATCGCCCTGATCTCCGACAACGAGATCACCGAGAAGAGCGTCGACACCAAGAACAAGCTCGACGTGTTCGAGAACGGCTTCGAGGGCAACTTCAAGAGCGGCTACAACGATCCCAGCTTGGAGGGCAAGAGCTACCTGGAGGGCGATCTCACTCTGCCGAATGGTATGTACTTCGGAGGCAAGCTCAACCGAGAACGCACCACCGCCGAAGATGGACTGATGAGCGGCAACGTCTTCCTGAATCTGGAACAGAGGAACAACAAAAACGCACCTGGCCGTAAGCTCACCCTCAAGGGAGCTGCAAAGAACACCAACTTCAAGACGGGTCAGTTGGACCTGGTTTACAACCTCGCCGCGGACGACTCCAACGGCAAGAACCTCAACGGCGATCTGAGCATCAAGTACGACGTGCTGGCCGAGCACCAGCGCAAGGGCGACGTTGCTGGCAAGCTGTACGGATCGATCTTGGCCGAGCCCGTCGAGTTTGGCCACAAGAACGATTGCAAGCACCGCGTGTGCAGCTACTCCTTCTTCACCAAGTCCAAGGAGGCCAGCTTGGACGTCGACGGGAAGTACGACCTCAAGCACGAGAGCTCCATCTCGGGAGCCGTCAACGTCCACCTGAAGACGAGCAACCCCAAACTGAAGTCGCTCCAGTTCAGCACGAACGCCAAGTTCCACGACGACGAGAAAGACGACAAGTGCGAAATCGGCGGCGGCATCAAGCTGATCATCGACGATGATGGCACCGATCCCGACGCGACCGTGCACTTCGAAGCCGAAGGCGACCTCAGCATGGGCGAGCACAACGGCCAGGTGAAGGGTACCGTCAAGGTGCAGAAGCTCGATCCGGTCACCGTCGCCCTCGGATACGGTCACAAGGAGGACGAGAACGGCGTCCACACTTGTCAGGGCGACGCCTCCTTGAAGTACGCCCAGGGCAAGACCATCAAGGGCGACGCCACGCTGACCAGGCCCAACGACAACGAGGGCAAGCTCGAGCTCAAGCTGGAAACGCCCTTCGAGCAGATGAAGCACACCGACCTCGTCGCCAACTACAAGCACAGCGAGGACGGCAAGCACGCCACCTCCGACCTGGTGGCGACCGTCGACGGCAAGAAGTACGAGGCCAAGTCCGAGGTCCGTCTGTCCGAAGTCCATCCGCTGATCAAGGCCGAACTGAGCCACGACGGGCACAACGACAAGATCCACCTCTGGGCGGAGAATCCAGGCAATCACATCCACAAGGGCGAGATCAACATCGTGTATAAGGACAACGTGCTCTTCTTGTACTCGTACGACATGAATGTCCCGAGTGTGGACGACTTTAAGATCATCACCAAACTGAGTGTGCCCATGATGATGGAACCAGACGTCATCGTCACAGAGATCAAGAACCAGAAGAACAAAGCCATCGACGTTTCAATCGTGGGAGGCGGTGAGACCATCATGAAAGGCACGGCCGCTTACAAGGTCAGGGACGATGGTGGCAAGTACATTGTCGAGGGCAGCGGAGAGTTCACCGTCAAGAATGACAAGAAGACCGGCACCTTCAAATACGTCAAGCAGCAGTTGACCATGGACAAGAACCACGAGGTTGGCATGGCCGTCTCGCTGGGCATGACCCTGGGCGCGAGCGCCATCGACGCCGAGACCAAGATGACCGACAAGCAGTTCCGCGTCATGCACTCCTTCTGCCAGGAGAAGAACCAGTGCCACCATCTGGAGATCGACTCCAAGTCCAATGTGGTCAACATGGCCGAGTACGACGAAGAGCTGGAGATCCGCGTGGAGCTCGGCAAGTACGACTTCGGTCTGAAGTCCGTCACCAAGCAGAAGCAGCTGGAGTTCGACCACACCACCGACGTCCACTTCCAGACCGAGGACAACAAGAAGTACCAGTACAGTCTGTACGTCCATCCGAAGGAGGCCGGCGCATCCCTGACCACGCCCAAGCGCCAGGTCGCGCTGGAGAGCAAGCTCGACGTGCCGGCCAAGTTCAAGGGCCCGGCCAAGTTTGATATTTGCTTCTATCTGGACAAGAAGAACGAGCCCACCAAGAAGACCTCGCTGTCCGGCGGGATGGAGTACACCGGAGACGAGAAGACCGGCAAGCTCGTCGTCGACGCCAAGCTGTCCTCGCCCGGTCTCGCCAAGCCCATGGTCGTCTCGTACGTGTCCAAGTACGACGTGCCCGTGCGTCAGGCGGAAACCACGCTGATCATGGACGTCTTCGCCAGCCAGAACGCCAAGATCATCGCCACGTCCAAGTCGGCCATGGCCAAGTTGGGCGACAACGGCCAGTACGACATGACCCATCACGCCAACATCAAGTCCGTCGGCATGGGCATCGACATCGTCTACGACGAGATCACCTACGCGCTGGACACCAAGACGCACAGCTTCAAGACCCTGTCCAAGCTGCAGTACGGCGTCGACCAGCTCAGGTGCACCTGCATGTACCTCTTCGAGGTGAGCCCCAGCCAGATGGTCGGCAAGCTGCAGCTGCACGACAAGGAGATCCTCAGCTTCGACAGCAAGCTGAAGCTGACCAAGGACGAGCAGGTCGTCGACACCGACATCGCCATCCTGGGCGTGAAGCCGATGACCAGCCACTACGAGCTGAAGAACTTCAACACGATGAAGTACACGCTGGCGTCGAAGGAGAACCCCGGCAAGCAGCTGACGATCAACGCGGCGTTCATCTTCGGCCAGATCGCCGACTTCCGCGCGGACGTCTCGCAGAAGATCTTGGCCAAGGCCTCCGTGCAGTTGGACGAGGCGAACTTCCTCAAGCCCGAGTACGGCATCGACTTCGACAACGTCCAGGAGTTGCTGCTCGAACCGGCGAAGAAACAGATCGAGAACATCGTCAAAGAGGGGCAGAACATCCTCGACGCCGACAAGGTCGCCGAGCAGGCCAAGCACATCGGCGAGACGGCCAAGAAGAACATCCCCAACCTCAAGGGCGTCAAGGACTACTACGCCGGCGAATGGAACAAGGCCACGGCCGAGATCAGGGCCGACCCGAACATCCAGAAGGCCAGCGAGTTCCTGCACAAGATCTTCGGCACCTTCGCCAAGCTCGTCGGCGAGATTGTTTCGAAGGGCGTGGAGGTCATGGAGGAGCTGGTCAACACGGCGCGAGCCACCATGAAGAAGTTCGGCGACGCCTGGGACACCCAGATCTTGCCCCAGTTGCAGAAAACCATCGAGAGCTTGACCAAGGCCTTGGAGGCCGTTCTCAGTCACGTCTTGGACATCTTCTACGGAGTGGTTGCGCTGCTCCACGAGTTCCTCGAAACGCATCAAGCTGAGCTCAAGCAGATCGCCACCACGATCTCGACCATCAGTCAAGACGTGGTGCGCTTCGTCAACAAGAACTTTGAACGTCTCAAGGCGATGGTCGCCGAGAACGCCAACAAGCTCTACGAGGAAATCAAGGCTCTGCCCATCTACGAGGAGTTGCAGACTCGCTACGAACTCCTCGCCAAGGACCTGGGCGATTGGACCGAACCCTTGAAGCACATGATCGAGGACACGTTGAACACCGTCCAGGACATCATCCCCAACGAGGAGGCCAAGAAGATCGTCGAGGCGATCAGGAACTACATCGCGAAGAAGCTGAAGAACGAGCCTGTCGACGACATCGCCGTCATCGAGAACATCCTGAGGAGCGTCGCCGTGTTCGTGAAGAAGCTGAGCTCCCAGTACAAGATCAACGAAATACCGGCGCTGAGCGCCAAGAGCTTCTTCAGCGACTACCTCTACGCCCTGCCCAAGTCCATCGACGGCAGGTTCTCCTGGCTGGACTACGCGCGCGTCAACGACGAGGCCGAGTTCTTGGAGACCGTCGACAAGACCCTGGAGACGCTGACGTTCAACCCCGACGATTGGTTCGGACCGCCGTTCACGATGTACGGATACCTCATCCAGGGCCAGCACATCTTCACCTTCGACGGCAAGCACCTCACCTTCCCCGGCAGCTGCAACTACTTGATCACTCGCGACGCCCTCAACGGCAACTTCACTGTCGGCGGCACCTTCGTCAACGGTTTGTTGACGGCTATCACTGTGGCGGACGCCACCGAGTCGGTGACCGTCAAGAAGGGCGGGCAGGTCATGCACGGCAAGCAGGCCGCCGACTTCCCGCTGCGCGTGGGCAACCTCGAGGCGTACAGGAGCTACGAGCACGTGCACGTCGAGTCCAAGGCCGGCGTCCACGTCACCTGCGATCCCAAGCTGGACGTGTGCGAGATCGCCGTCGACGGCTTCTACCACGCCCAGCTCCGCGGTCTCCTCGGCAATGGCAACTACGAACCCTATGATGATTTCATCGCCCCCAACGGCAAGATAGTCACGAACGAAGCAGACTTTGGCAACGCGTACAAGATGACCGGCAGCTGCAAACCCGCCACCAGTCCCGACCACAGTGCGCACCAACGCGCCCCGTCCTGCACGGCGCTCTTCGCCGAACCGTCGCTGAAGACCTGCGCGCCCTTCGTCAACACCGAGAACTTCCGCACGGCCTGCGACCACGGCGTCGCCGCCGGCGTCAAGGACACCGAGAAGGTTGTTGCCATGGGCTACGTGAAGGCGTGCAACGCCAAGTACGTGCCCGCCGTGCTGCCCAAGCAGTTCATGACCTGCACGAATGGCGATCACGAGTCCAAGTTCGGCGAGAAGTTCAGCGTCAAGCTGCCTGGTAAGGCGGCCGACGTGGTGCTGATCGTCGACCGCGCGAAGAGCAACGAGCAGGTGTACAAGGAGCTCGTCCAGCCCGTCGTCGCCGACCTGACCAAGGAGCTGGCGGCCAAGGGCATCACCGACGTCGAGTACCATCTCGTCGGCTACAACGGCGAGGACGAGGACGACATCGAGCACTACACCAGCGGCGGCAAGCTCGCCTGGAAGGGCAAGCTGCCCGCGATGAAGTTCGTCGACGAGGACGACGACGACGACGACGACGTCTTCAAGACCGGCTACGACGAGCTCGACAAGGTCATCGCGCTGCTCGCGCGCACCGAGATGGACGTCAAGCTGGCGCTCGGGCTCGACCCGCAGGGTCTCGCCTTCTTCGACTCGTTCCGCTACCCCTTCAGGGCGCACGCCACCAAGACCATCGTCGCGTTCAACAGTCACGCCTGCAAGCAGGGAAATCTCATAACCGTTAGTTGTCTTTGCAACCCCCCCTGGAGATCGCATGACTTATTGATTTGGTTGCAGGTCCAGAAGCTGAGGGCCAAGCTCTTCGGCGACAGCAGCGTGCACGTGAACATGGTCGGGCGCGTCACCGACTTCGTGGTGAAGGACGCGAAGGTCTCGAAGACCGTCGTCGGCTACGACGACAAGCACGTGCTGACCTTCGGCGACGCCAAGAAGAAGGCCGCCGGCAGCACCGAGCTGCACAAGGAGCTCGAGACCGACGACTTCTGCAGCGACTGGGTGCTCAGGCACGGCGGCGCCGTCTTCAACGTCGACAACTTCCTCGCCGCCAAGGGGCCGCAGCGCGCGCAGTTCGCCCAGGTGGTCTCGCACGCGCTCGCCGACCAGATCGTCAACACCGAGCAGGGCCTCGACTGCGAGTGCGCCTTCCGCGGCCTCGGCGTCGCGAAGAACGTCTGCACGAGCGTCTTCAGCAACCGCAAAGAGGTGCGCCGACGTCGTGCGCGTCGCTCTTCCTCTCCGCTCTTCACGGCACTCATTGCTTCTTTTTGGTTTTTGTTACAGAAGTGAGCGACCGCCGACCACCGACGAGAAACCAGATGCTCCATCATATTATCTACCATTAACGTACGCTGCGTATTTGTATAAATATAGAACTATATTATGTAATTAAATTTTAATGTAACGCTAGACTCGTATCTCGATTTTTATTAAAGACCGTAAAAAGTCTATGAACTTTCTTCCGTCCGCCGACCCAATCGTTTCAACGTTGGTACCAACAAGTTGAAAGATTGACCCAACACAGACTGCCAAAATGGGCTACAAATCTAATATCATACCACCAACGGTGGACATGAAGACGTACATGAGAGATGAAGAAGAAGAAGAAAAAGTAGTCTCAATGTGGTGCGCTTTATATTGCTCAAGCAAACTTCCGCTTACGCAATAGTCTCAATGTTGGTGCCAACAAATGGAAAAAAANTTGATCAAGCTAACTTCCGCTCACCCAGTAATTTCAATGTTGGAACCAACAAAGAAGAGCAAGACGTGAAGGAAACAAGGTGTACGAGAGAAGAATAAGAAGAAGTAGTTCAATAGTCTCAATGTTGGTACAAACAAGTTGCAAAAATGCCACAATAAAAACTGCCAACAAAGACATTAAATCCAATACCATACCAACAACAGAAGAGAGGAAGACGCGTATGAGAAGAAGAAGAAGAATTAGTTTCAATGTGGTGCGCTAACTTCCGCCCACCCAATAATTTCAATGATGCAACCAACAAGTTGAAAGAATGCCCCAACAGACTGCCAAAAAAGCAACAAATTCAATATCATACAATCAACAGTGGAGAGAAAGACGCGCATGAAAGAAGAAAAAGAAGAATATTGATCAAGCTAACTTTCTTCCACCCAATAGTCTCAATGTAGGAACTAACAAAGGAAAGCAAAACGTGGAGAAGAAAAAGTAGATCAATAGTCTCAATGTTGGTAGAAACAAGTTGCAAGAATGCTTCAAAACAGACTGTCAAAAAAGACAACAAATACAATATCATACCAACAACAGTGGAGAAAAAAACGCACAAGAGAGAAGAAGAAAATGAAGAAGTAATCTCAATGTGGTGCGCTTTATTGATCAAGGTAACTTCCGCCCACCCAATAGTCTC
>JAODGE020007067.1:0-18888 GCA_027574965.2 Ecitophya simulans
CTTAAAAAAAGTGTTCCATTTCATATCATTGTTGAAATCTCCATACTACAGCCACCTCAAGTGTGAAGTAATATTTAGACGCCTCATATCTAGGCAACCAAAACACCTTTTCCATCATATCAAACGCCCTTTTCTAGCATGTTTATTAAACTTTCCAAAATTTTTTTTCTAAAAAATGATATTGCAAATTGTTTTTGCACAAACTGGAAATTTCCACATAAAAGCCTAAAATATTTTCACAGCTAGTAGTTATGCAACCGGCCGTCCAAATCTAACAAATTCAGCGCCAATTCACCTGGAATTTCATCCCTGTTCAATATCGACTCAAAAAAACGTCCCAGTCCATCCCGCCGTAGAAATGCCCACAATTTCCTGGAAGCCGCCTAGTGCGTCGATTTATTCCAATAATGAAAACCAATAACGCGCGCAAAAAAAACGCTCAAAATAAAAACAAAAAGCAGACAGCCCGCTCCAATTTCTGCCGGCCGACGCAATCAATCAGGTGACAATCGCCACAATAGTGCCGCTTGATTGGGAAAAACATTTTCGGGCATTGTCTTGCAAAAAAACGATAGCGCGCGCGCGCATTTCCTACCGAAATTTCCGCCCTGGGCGCGCGTTTCGTGCACGGACAACGTGGAAGTTTTATTTCAGCGAGCGAGCGCTTTTCCGACGACACCGCCGCGGCCTGCAGGCGACGAATAAATTAAAAACGTGTCCTGCGGGCAGGAATTGAATTTTCCCGAACGCGCCAAACATTCTCCTAAATGCTCGCAAGCGCCAAAGATATGCGATGCTATGCCAGAGGATGTGTCATGCGTTTTTATGGCAATTAATACAGGTTTCGTGGGGAGTGATTCTTTGAAATATGATATTGAACTTTAAAGTCCTCTAAAGCAAAAATTACAAAAGCTAGAAAATAGGAAAAACATGCAAGTAGAGAACATGTTATTAAAATTTTTTTTTTAAATATTACTTTTAATTGACAAAGAAAAAAATATAATTTTTTTACTTTTTTAGTTTTTAGTTTAGTTTAGAGCGAATAAGCTCTATTGTTTTGATACGCTGCAACTCCGAACGTATAAAAGGTAAAACAATAACAACTTAATAGAGTGAAAGACAATTTAATTCTCTTCCTGACCCTGTTTAAACAAAATATTTTAAATAATTATTTTTTGAGTTATTATTATTTTTGTTGTTTTTCAAAAATTCCATAAATAAAAAATAATAAAGTTTAACTTTAACACCGTGTATTGCCTAAACGTGTAGACAAAATTTTAAAAACAAAATGCCAAAAATAAGAAAAATAAATTCTTTAAAAGCCCCAATTTAAAACAACAACTCCTTCGCTAATATCGTCTGCGTTATAAACAAAAATATCAAACATTCTGTTCCACCTCAAACAAAGTGTATGTCAAAGATTAAAAACACAAATGAAACACAGTCAAAGATGACCTGCGGGGGTGAAAGGATCCGGATATGATTAAAACCTCTGCGTATGGCGTGCTCCTGTGGGAAATTGCGGCGACGGACATCAATACGCGTCGCGCGAAGCAAATAAGGGCTGCGCACCGCCGCACGCACGCCCGAAGGGTAGTCTGGCACTCGTCCGCCTGTGGGATCAAACAAACAGGACATATGGCATGTCCAGCATCCGACTCACGCTCCTGAAACGGTCAAACAAACGGTGTGTCTCACCCCCGAATCGAAGCGAATCAAAAAAAGGACAAAAATCTGTGATATTCAGGGAGTTGCCCGCGAGATCACACGGCAAATCGTAAAAACGACCAAGGGCAATACAGAACAATCCATAGCCCTCTCCCTTGACTGCACGGGTCTTCGCAACTCGTGACGAACGCGTCGGCGTGACTTTGAGCGAAGGCGGGCATAGTTCGGACTCGTCTGCGGTCCGAACTCAAACTTAATCGGTATGCGATAAACTATCATCCACCTGGATATTAAGTCTTTCATCCTGTGCACTGCGGTCCTTGCGCGTCCTGTGCAGTTATCCGTCCGAGCGGTCGGAAGTTGTCGAGCGGTCGGAAGTTGTCGAGCGGCGCAAATCTGAGACCGAGACACCTTTCAAGTTGTCCGCGGGCGAACTTCGCCTGCGAGCTGAACGCTCAAAAGGCGGGATAATGTGTCTGGCGGCAGGACGAAAGACAACTATGCGCGCCGAGCTGAGAGTGATGATATTAATAACGCAACAATTTTGAACGCCGAGCGCTGAGTTATGCGACCAGACGCTGCGCGAAAGGTATCACTTACTACACGAAGAGTTCCGGGGTTAGAAGGGGTCGGATGCGTCTCTCAATTCTCGAAAGTTACACGGATTATTTGAATTATATGCGTGGTGCTCTAGAATGCTCACCTGAAACAAAACCATTTACTATTAAAAATAATGTAAAGAAAATGTGAAAAATTCGTTAATCTTTATTATTTCATTTTGGACGCCCATAAATCAAGGATTTTCATTGTAGCCAGTAGCCTTCTGTAATATTTGTTACTTTTTAACTTTTTACAGCCTATATATATTTTAATCCAGCAAATTTAATAGTCCTCATGGCAATTATCTATATTTCAGAGTTTATTGATTGTAATTATTTAAACAAACTTTGGTAATAATTTATAGTTTCATATTTAAGAACCTGTAACTTCTAAACAATAAAGGCTACATATGTTGTAATTTTACTATCAGTAAATTCTAAGATGTATTTTCTATGTATAATAATTGATTGTTCACGTAATTTGTAATTTAATGCTGTGGATTTAGTTGAGTGAAATAAGAGAAATTTCGATAACAAAGTAAAACGGCCTCTAGATATTTAACTACTCGACATAATTAAATACATTAAACCTGGTTTAATTACAAATTTAATAGTAGATTTAACAACGCCCATTAAAATCGGTAAAAATTGTTAATTCAGACGCAAGAATTATTTAAACAAAAAGTGCAAATTTGAAGAAAATGTTTTCCCATATTAAACACGTTGTGCACCCAAAACAAAAAAAATACATCTTTACCGTAAAATTTTGATAATTTAATTAATTTTCCAAAACTATATTACTTTTATTTGTTGGCCAACAGAAATATATTTTAAACAATTTTTTGTATAGAAACAGATAATATTGACATACAAAGCAGCACGAAAAACTCGCCGTCCGAGAAATCACTCCCTTCCATTGGCCTTCATTTTCTCGGTCTCCCTTTTTCCCCTTTTACCTCTTGGAAACCTTGGAAACATCAGAAACTTTGGCGCGCCGCGCGAAAAATATACGAAAGCACAAAAAAAACTTCCATTCTTCATCTTTCGCGCCTTTAAAGCAAAAAAACTACGAGATGCTCGCCCCACGCCCAACGATACTTTATCACCAAAAACTTAGTTTGACAGCACCGACACCCTCCGAGAAACAGAAACCAATACGCGCGAACGCACGCAGCGCATAGCATGGAGGCGCCGGGTAATAATACTTATAATAAGAACGCAAAAAAGTGAAATTAATATTAGAAAATTTCTGAATGACAATAAACTGCTGCCAATGTTTGAAAGGCTGTGCTTATCTCAGACCTGTTTGCTCCGTTCTGAAGATCTCGATCGACGCAACGCGCCGGGCAAGGAACTTAATAAAACAAAATACGACGCCAGCGTGCTATTAATTAGCGCATCTTAGGGCGATGAACCACTTAGCGTAACTCGGCGCACAGAAGATTTCATTGTTTCGGCTGCGCGGCGCATTATCTGGGATCATCGTCTGCAGACGCCAAAAAAATGCTCAAACGCACGCGCTTAACTTTACCGCACACCGAAAGTCTTCCAGACGCTTCAACAATGCGTGGATTTGTTTGCCGGCGCTTAATTTCGGGCGTTTCAGGCGTCGCGCGCTGAAATATCGAAGATTTATCGTCGCGATGTGCAAAAAATAACAGACTAAAAGTAAGTGTCAACTTTGACGCGCTCTCACCAAGACCCGTTTTGATAAATTATTTCGCTAAACGTATACTCGGAGAACATGTAGGCGGCTATTAAATGCTATGTACGTCATTAATTTACCTTTGAATTTGCTGAAGTAACAAAAAATTTCGTTAAATGTGCAAACTTGTAGTAAAAAACAATATTTGATTAAATTTGAAATAATTAATAAAATACAAATAAATGCTGATACAAGTTGTTAAAAGTTAAAAATAATGTTGACCCTTTTAAAAATAATGGACATTTTATTAAAATATTGATACCAATATAATTTTTCTATAAAAAATAAATATGTTATAAATAATTCTATACGCAATTAAATTATTTACCATTTGTTATATGGAACAAGTCCGTATCGTGATTCAGTTGCGACTTATTACTATGCAAAGTTTATAATTCATTAAAAGGAAAATTTTGACAAAAGCTTTTGTCGTTTCTTGAATAAAAGACGCGTTCCTGGAGGTAATTTTTGACAGCCCACGTCAGGTTGACTCGCCGTGTGTATAATTCATCAACGTGGGTTCGCGGCCGGTCCAGAAGTGGTTGCAGGTGTTTCGCGCGAGCGTTGGAGCGATTCCGACGTCGAAAATGTCGAAAACGTCGAACATGCGGTTAGCGTCGTCGACGTCGCGCCGCCGACACTGTGAATTATTAATTTGCTTTTTGTGCTCACCGCTACCGCCTCCGTGGCCGTCGCCGGCGGCGCCGCGGTCGTCGTCTGTCGAGTCCAGCCGTGCCCGGCGCCTCTGCGAAGGTGTATCGGCAGAGTATAAAAGTTATTTCGCGTAATAATGTATGCCGGCGCGACGAGGCCCCGAGCGAATTAAAACTTGCCGGCAACTTCGCCTGCGTGGGTGGGCGCTGGCGTTTAGTCGTTTAGCCCGCCGCGAGCTCGTGTTGTGTATTCGCAACTTTTTCGCTCGCTTTCCGTCTTTAAACTCGCCGCGGGTTCGACTTCGAGAAGAAGCAAGAGGAAGAAATTCTCCGTACGACTGAAAACTCAAACCCCCCGAACTCAAAGTCGACTTTTCCTTTCCCGCCGCGCACTGCGTTCGCTTACAAGCGCGCGTACCTTGTACCTGTCAAGCTGTTTTATTTATTGACATTTCTCACTTTTTTCGCGTAGGTTTGACGTTCACGCCGTGAACACTCTAGTTTCTTCGTGCAAAACTTTGCAACTTTACGCGTAATGTTGTGTTTACCAAAGATCAGTGTTTTATACGTATTTCAATTCGAAGTAATTCAAGAATAGCAAAACAGCAAAAAACAAAAAATTAATTCTCGTGAAAAAATCAACCTAACTTTTGATACAAGATATAGTTGATATCGATATACCAAACGATAGGTAATTTAATTAAAAACATTTTGATGAAATTATGTATTATCATTTTAAAAAACTTTTAGTAAAATTGGTTTAATATTATTGAAAAACGCCATCTAGCGGACTAGGATCATAAGATATTATTTAATATTATATATCATTTGATAGAAATTATACTTGACTCTCAAATTTTAACAACTGTATAAGATTCAATTAAAATAATAAGAAGTTATTTTATATTTAATAGAATAATAATTTTAGATTTTCGTAAAATTGCAAAATTTACCAACTTCAACTTTTATAACTAAAAATTCCACAAGTTTTACCTGTATCAATATCAATTCATACCCATAAATCAGGCCTTTTAATCAACTGTACAATTACTTTTCATGAATTACAATGGTATACAGGATGTTGCAGTTATCAATCAATTTAAAAGCATATGTATTTATTTTAATTATTTAAATCCAAAATCACTTGAACGCCAAACTGAGTTCATAAAATATAATTTAATATTATATATCGGTTGATTAAAATTATACTTGACCTTAAAATTTTAGTAACTGTATAATAGAATATTTAATAAAAGCGATTTTAGATTTGCGTAAAATTACAAACTTCGTCTTTTATGACTAATCATTTGCCACGCTTTATACGTAACAATATGTAAAACTACGTTTCGTGCTGTACCAATAAAATACAGGATGTAAAAATTATTAATAACTAAAAAATAAGTAGTTGTTTGCTGAAAATAAGTATTTCTTTTTTCAGCGCCCGCTAGCGGCCGAACTAATACATTTTCCTATGCCGTTAAAATTCATTGATGCACTTGAAGTTATAGTCATTTGTCTGAGGCAACGTTTCATCGAAATGGTTCCATGGCAAGTTTGATTAAAAAAATAACAAATAACAAATGTGCGACAATAAAATAAGCTGTCGGATACGTTTTGCTGCTATTAGATTCGTTTCGTATGTTTTTCCAGCGCGCGCGCAAAATTGCGCGCCGTTTGGACGCAAAATGAGGCCGCGCCTGCGGAAGCGTTTGGCGAAGGCACCGGGCAAACATCTTGTTTCTGTTAATTCCTTAAATTTTCAACCGTCGAACCGGCACCTCGTGAATTACCGTCGATTTTCCACTTCAATCCTGATCCGGCTCGACGCAATCTGATCAAGACTTTAGATACCTGACGAACCGAACTAAATTTATCACGCCCGCGAGAAAATTCGGAACATTCCCGGCGTTTTCCGGGCGAATTTCGGTGCGACTTTCATTGTGTGAAATGTACGCGTACATAGGAGCAAGACAAAGAGTGCCGAAGCGCAAAGCGGCAAGATAGAATAAAAGCGAACGCGAAAAAGAAAAGGACGAGTTTTCCACCGCAAAAAACCGCCCTTCAAATAAATTAGTCGCGATCGTAGCAAAGACATACGTTAGCGTTAACTGTGGCAAAAATCAGAACGAGGGATAGGAAAGGGCGAACAAAATTTAGAAGCTGAGGACGCAGATTGAATCCTTAATCAATATATCTATCAGGACTTCGACTGCTAAGACGATTCGGGATGCTCAAGACCAGCTTGTTAATTCTGGAACGCTCAACAACTCCCTTTTGCTCGATTTAGTCCAATTTAAATTTTCCACTCGAGAAAAATGGTAAATCACAAGTCGCGAATCAAAAAGTTGCAGTTTATAATTAACTTCATTGATTTTGATCAATAACTCGCTCCATTTGAGTAATATCAATATCAAACCAAAACACATCAGAAGACAATTAAATTTCTAACCAACATCCTAAAAACAATTTGAGATTGGTTAATTAAATCCAAGGTTATAACAAATTCAACCTATCATTATCAATTTTCGGTAAATTTTGTGACGCTTTACTAATAAATTAATTACACCAAAAGTAATTTACGCTACACAATTATTGTTTCATCAATGGACACGAAATTAAATTGTCTATCCAACTGTGTTTAATTTTGTCGTCTGTTGCTAATAGTTTAATATCTACAGAGAGTTTAATTTAATATCCCATTTTCAAATATTCATATATACCTTCGATTATCAATTGGCGTTGGTGTAAGGTATGCATTAATCAAAAATAGCTAAATGTATAAATAACGTTGCAAATAATTATCCTTGCGGCAGGGCGAAGTAAATATGGCGGGGATTAGCGCAAACAAGCTTAATAACGCAAAGTGAGTTTCAGTTAGGCCGAGCTCGGTTTAATAACACGACGCGCGATGATGTTATTGTTTGGCTGCACTGCTGCAGGATGCGCCGCAGGACGACCAAGCGCAGGCGATGACGAACGCTTGAATAAACACAAGCTCGCCGGCTGGACGTAACGAAGTGGATTCGATGTAACCCAGGCGGTCCTGCTGCACTTTCCCGACGCTCATAATGTCCGCAAACACACATACAACCAATAAACGTTGTCCTTTGATAGATAGTGCAGCAATGATGATTGTAAAAACTATTTTGCATCCGCAATAACTTTGTCCTAGATAGTTATTAATCAATATCGAACATGTGTTCAATCAGTCCGAAGGGATTTCGCGCTTGTTTGCACCACGCACCGGAATTAATAATTTTGCATTAATTAATAATAATAATAATAATAGAGAGATCGGCAAGTCAGGTAATTTATTGCAAACAATCTGACATTTCATCACAGCACAAATAACATATTCACGAATTAGTAATAACTTATTAATAATATAAATTGTTCAATAACAAACATTTAATCTGCAATGTATTATTAAGTTACTACTTTTGATAGATATATAAAGATTTCGGAAAATTAAAGCTAAATAAATTCCTTATCAACAAAATTTAATTTAGTTCGAAATAATTTCTCATTTGAAAGATACATAAGGTTAAAATAAAAACTTCGGTTTTATATAATTTTATCTTTCAATCTACTGTTGTTAAAATTATTTCCAAAAAGTGTTAGTATAAAATACAAGTTAAAAAAAGAATAGACTAAAGAGAATTAAGTGAATTGAATTGTCTCAAATTCTTTATAAGTAGGAATGAGTAAAAGTCAAAATGACAATGTTTTCACCAACTTTAATAAATTCTTTATTATTATCAATAACAACTAAAATAATTGTCGCCACTCAATATGAAAACAAATCCTGCGTAAAATTAAGTACAAGTAATTTAGATATGGTAGATATTTCTCCGTAATAAATCTTTATTGGTGTTTTTATTTAAATCAGGGTCAGTTTTCAAAATATATTTCAACAAAAAACAGAAGATAAAAGATAATAAAATTGTCATACCCTGTTCGATGGATAATCACTCTAGCTTATGTAATAAAAAAGTTATCTGCAGTCAAAATCAATACATCCACTTTCCACGACACATTTACTAATTCCAGAATATCTCAAATAACTACTGAAGTAAACAATATATTTAAACAAACATACTAGCGATTGAAAGTCAGATAAATTTTCTGTTCAGCCGCCCCATTTTTTGATAATTATCTCTAGTCATCGCCGATGTACAGGGTGTCAAAAAATATAGAATGTTCTGCTTCAAAATAATATTTAACGTTTATCGATAAACAATAAGTAAACGATATTTATGATCATACAGGATATTTAAAAAAACGCCAGAATAATATAACAGCACGAAAAGAAAATACAAAGCAAAAAAAAAACGCAAAATCAAAGAACACAAAATATCGTAATATTGAAGAGACAAGGCCAAAAGTTCATAAGAAAGCGCACGATTAAACCCCGGGCGCGTGGCAGGTTGGAGGCGGGTAGAGAAGGCTAGAGAAAATGTTATTATTGCGTTATCGACGTTGAAACAGAATTATTATGTTTGATGATAAACGAATCGATTTCCACGCGCGACGTGCCCGATGATGAAGAAATTTTCTATTTTCCTAGCGCTTTATAACTTTTTCTTGTGCCAACGCGCTTTTCCGCACAACAGGAAATTATTATTGCGTGCACGCCGATTTTGTTATTTCGCTTTTCACAGCTTTTTTGCACGCGCCGTCTGTTAATCAGTGTTGTTTATATATATTTTCGACAGGCAAAACGCAATCGTTTCTTCACGCCAAATAGTTTAAAATTAAGCTGAGTTAATTATTTTCACGTATTTGTGCAGTACAGATATTTAATTAGACCTGTAATTACTTTCGTTGACCCGAAAGCCGCGGTAATTAATGACGAACAATCATTTCAATCAATAACTCAACAATTCATCAAATCCGAATTGTCGTTTTAGTTTGACGAGAAATAATTCGCGATTAGCCGCATATAAATTTAAATTCAATTAGGACAGTGAGCAATCATTAATTAAGCAAGAATAATGTACGATTTGACTAAAACACCTTCACCAAAAACTTATTTACATTATTGGCGCAATTTGCATGTTCATGTTCTGAATGTGTTCCGAATATAACGTGGTATTTCTGGGCAAGATAACCGGATAAAGATCCGTGCTAAAGACTAATACTTAAAATATTATCATAGATAATTAATCTATCTATCAGTAAACCAATTTTTTGATTTGTTTTTATTTTATGTTGAAAAGAAAAATGTTTTGATACAGAATAAATTATCCAATAACTTAATTAAAGTTTGAACAACATTGTAAGACATACTAAGAGAGATATCATTTAAAACTTTTCAAATTATCATAGAGAATATTTTTAACTATCACTCACAAAAATTTTGTAAACATAACGTCATTAATTTAAAAATTGTGAATAACGTTCCTACGCAATCAAAAAATCAATTTTAACTTAAACATCAAATATCTCTAAAATTATGAAAAATTTTCCAAAAAGTGCACGTTAGTATAGTACATAGTTTATAAGTTATAAATAAATAAATAAACTGTAATAATTTTATTCCTGTCACATTTTATGAACGCCGTTTGTGTCCTTAAATAGTGCAACTATTCATCAATGCGACGCCAAAATTTCATCACCCTAAGATAATTATCCAGAATACTACCGCATAAAACCGCCGCGTCTCGATCCTACGTCCTGCTGAACGGGAAGTGTCGCAACACATCTTCAACCATTCGCAGAAATATTCGTTTAAGTTTACGTACTTTTAAGGTGCCTTTTAGACGCTCCTGCTGCACGTGCCTGCAGGTTGGCGCTGAAAGTGACTTTTATGCGGTCTTATACGCCGACATCTCGTAACATATCTAACTGTGGTCGTAGCAAACGCGCAGGACCGGCCTGGGGCCGAAAAGTTTGCGAAAAAATATGCCGGCCGTGCGCGTCGTATGCTCCTGTCGGTGGGTGTATGTCGAGGGTTGGTGCGCTTCTGATCGTGGGAGGTAATACAGCCAGGAGCGGCGTGTCGCGCGACGAGCCATTTGGGAATTTCATGTCGCGCGCTCATATCGTCGCCGGGGGCAGCGGGTGGCGGGCCGGCAGGAGGCTGACTCATGCCAATGCACTTACGAGTGTATGTACATTATTGCCGGCAAGGGCAAAACGGAATAGTATCTTATTAAAAATACATCAAGCGCTTTGCGTCCTTTCGTGTCGTTTTCTACTCCGGTCGGCCTGCTGCAAAGACGAAAGAACTATTCCTCTTCCGGTGACTGGATATACATTCTGCAAAATGTTTCGCATAAGAAGCTATGCATAAAATATTTAAATTAAATAGAAAGTTTGTATTTTTCATAAAAATGTTGAAATTTATATTTTGCTTCAACTGCAATGAATTACATTTATTTTATTTCACACAAAACCACAAGGACTATTGAATTCGAATTAATTACAAGTACAGCTTATTAAATTCCCTATAAAAAAGATTTCAATATTAAAACATTATCTTCGATCATTTAAAAGTTATGACATAATTACTTTTCTTGCTCTCGAATGTTAAGCAAATTATTTATTTTTTATTTATAAATAATTATTGCCTAAATCAATTAAATTACTGTTCAAGCCAAGTGTAGACAAATAAATCCTTCGGCACTTCCACTTTAAACCAAGTAAATATATTTAAAACAAAAAAGTAATCGATGTTTAAAGTGAGTGTAACAAATCTTAAAGTAAATTCTGCATCGTGATATTAATTAATTTATAATTAATAATGTATAAACACAACTTATTTGAAAAACTATTGTCTGATACATAATAAAATTGCGCGTATTTCTGTGTATAAATATTTAAAATTATTCAAGAGGCGGCAATGCGGCTTTAAAGTTCAGCAACAAAATGTCAGAATTGGAAGTATAATACAACGCGCGATAAAACGTAAAATATGAAAACGTGTTATTTTGATTTAAGGGGCGGAGAGTTGTGAACGCGTTTTTCGAATTTTCCATCGTCGTCAGCGTCGTCGCGGGCGGCGGCGAACGCCGGATTTAAGCACTCCGTTTCGTAAAAGGTTTCGTAAATCCAGCGCGCTCCGTTTTCGCTGCCACCGAAATATCCACCCCGAAAGTTGGAAAGCAAAGACCCGCCGCTGCCGTCGCCGCCGCCGTCGCCGCCCCCGCCGCGTGCCAACGAAGTAGTCGGATCAGTGTATCGGCACGTATTTTGTCTTAACTGAAATATCGTTTGTGTGCCTTGTTGTATCATCGTCGATTGCCGCCGCCCCGTCGCCCGCCGCCTCCCAAAAAGTGTACACAATACTAAGTCATAAGTTTAGGTAGAACGTCACACTCGGTGTTTACTCTTGTGATATGGAATATTTTTTAATTATTTTTTGTTTTCGGTATCGGGCGCGGTAGGAAGCGGTGATGTTAGAGGTACAGATGTACGAATAAGGTGTTCTTGGTATAAACTTAGTGTTGGAAGAAAGTGCGCACCTGCTGAAAATCGATACACGAGGGGAGGGGGGGGGGCGGCGGTCGGCCTCCAAGACAAAGACAAAGCAACACGCAAACTGTAAGAGCAACAATAATAATGCCAATACGGTGAACTGCAAGATGTGCGGAATGTGCACGATGCACGCCGTTATTGGAATAATATCTGCCGCCACCGCCGCCCCAAAAACAAATGAAAATCGGAGCATACCAAACGCAAACTAAGATAACAAAGGTTGCAAAACATCCTGTTTCTCGAAATAACAAGAAAACTTTGTTTAAGAAAGATAAACAAAGCCAAATTATCCTGCAAGAATAAAAAAGACAAAATGTGTTTCCGTTATTAGTTTGATTAATCGCACCGGCTCTGAATAATAATATGTCGTTTTAGTTAATAGGTTTTATGTTAATCCTCGAAAAAATCCTTCAAAGATATTGCAAGGAGAATGTACGTGCGTTCAAAGCTATGGCTAACATAAATTAAAAGTTCCCACTTTGTTTTCGTTTCATTTGTCTTATTATCCTTTGTTATTCGTCCTGCATATTTAATCATTTAAAAAATAAATCCTTGCAAAAAATGTAATTTTCTTGTACAATCAATATAAGTAATATCCTTAAAAGTCCATGCATTATACTTTCGCGTGAAACAACTCCTGCATGCCATCCGTCTGCAAACATTCACACTCAATCAGATTACGCGGTTATTTGCGCCGGCTGTCTTCCTGTTTTATCGCTCGTCCTGTGATAATAACGAGCGCACGCCCGCTCGTCCTGGAATACGCAGAGCGACAAGACGATGACGACGAGGACGGCCTGGCGAGCGCGCTAAATAATGATAAACAACTTACGCGAATCGACGTAATGGAAATCGGAGCGATGAGAAAACAACTGCGACGATAAAAGGACGATTCAGGACAATCCACTGTGCAGAGTCCTTACTCGGGACGAATAACAATCACTATCGGGACGAACACGCCCGCACATTAGGAACGCCCCAAACACATCAATAACACAGCATCGCACGGGATACACAAGATGAACAGGACGAAACAGGATGCGGCATGTTCCAGGACGAAAAATTTTCCGGGCGGGCACGAGACACGATAAATTTACACCCCGCTTAATTTCCTTCTTAACAAATTTATTTGCCAGCATAATCTCGCGCAGAGGATGCATTTTCCGGCGGCTCGAGATTTTCCCGCTTTTCCAGGACTCCGCGACGCGGCGAAGGTTTCCAGCACTACAACGGTGAGTTAGAGGTAAAGCGGTTCGCGCGCTCGCGCGAACCAGCTTTAATATATAAACTGCAAAACCGCCCGCGTCGTTACGGGACACTTCCTGCCACCACCTTACGCGGCCGCCCCCTCGACCGGCCATGGCCGTATAAAAATTTAATAAAAATTTATTGCCCGCCAAACGCGCAGCTCGGTGGCGGCAAATATTTTCCGGTGGGCGGATAAATCTAGTCCTTTTATACAGAATGTTGCAAATAAACTCACCTTCGAAAAAAATCTTCGTGTGTTTTCACGTTCGGGCGTTGCAAAAGAAAAAATATATAATTTCCGGATTTCAATTTTCGTATACACCCTGTACGAAAATGTTTATAACTCTATGTATACCTGAGGATGGCTCGCGCCAACGAGGACTTATTAAATCTCGGAATGTTCAATGTTCAACAATGTTCAAACTCCGGGGCAAAAGAACGACGAAGAGAGCGTTCGATGCGCGGCGCGCTCCCGTCCTGAAAAAGCGCAAAAACGCTTCTTCCGGCATGCCGCAGTAAATATCGGGAGTCTTCATATTGTATCGCGGGGCAACACTTTTTATTGCGCTTTTCTATTTTTCATTTTCCATTTTCCGGACGCTCTTCTAGTTTTGCATGCGACGCGAAAAAATGTTTGGAAGGATATTGCACGACACTACGGAAGTCGTACGACATTGTGTCATACATCGCTTCAAAGCTGGCAAATCGAGGAATTTAATAATGCCAGGTATTTCGCTACGCAGTTATTACGTTTTGTGAAAGAAATTGTTAAGGTTTGCATATACCTTAAAATGTCAATTTATTTATTGCACACCTAATTTTGAACAGCCTGTATCTTCTTACGTAATGGAAGTAAATAAAAAATTTTAAGAGCTTCGCAATCCTTGTTTGCACAGTTTATGTACGAGGTCATGCTATAATAATTTTCGTTGTGAATTTTCGTACAAATGGTTCAAAATGTAAAAGTTTCCTGGAATTAATTAATACATACTTTAAAAACGAAATAAATTCTAGCAAAAAATTGTTTCCAACGATTTTATTTTCATAGTTACTTCGAGTATTCAAAATAAATTTGAATTTGCATTTTTACAAAAAATGTTCTTGTTTTTTATATCCAACACCCTGTTACGTAAAAATTAATTGATTATCCAATGAAAAAAAATCTTGTATTTGAAATAAAAACTACAGAAAGAAACCATAATGACAGTAAATTATCCATGATTTCTTCACGATATAATCAAGTTTACAAATCATTATCTCAATAACTATTCATTAAAGCAAAAAAGTAGAACACAACATTATAGATAATTTAAGCAACTGTCAGTTGATATATAACGATAAAATATGCTAGATTCTGTTCTTACACAAATAAATAAAAAGTATAAAAAATAAAAACGTTTAATTCATAATTAAAATAAATTTTCAATTATTAATTATGGATAATTAAGATATTTAATAAACCAGAAAGCATGCGATTGCAAAATAATTACTTTAGAAATTAGTAAAAATTGATTTTACTTACGTTCTATAAACAAAAAGTATGTTTTTAAGTAATATTTTTCATTTTCACAATAATTTATTATGATTAACAACTTAAATGCGAAAAAATAATTTAATCCTTATAATTAACAGAAACGTAAGCTATCTTAATCAATTACAATGATATTAAAGAAAATTACTGTCAAATTCATGCCGGAATTTTGAAAATGATATCATGCAACAAGGATCAAAAAGTCCTGAAATTTTCCAAAATAAAGAAATCAACATGCTGCCATAACATGCAGTCAGTAATAACGGTAATTAGCGCGAGTTGGCGCGCGGTTTGATGTGTTCATAGCGGTTCATTTCGCTGTTAAATTATTAACACCCCCCGACGCACAAAACCGCCCCTCACGGGATAATGCCACAAGGCATGAAGAAAAGAGGCCAATGAAGAAAAAACGTTGTTTCATGACAATGCTAATACCGGCTTTGATAACACACGCCGCACCACCCGACCGCCACACAAGGTGTCTCGCTAAAACGCACCGAATACAAATAAGGAACGCGCGCGAGGAGGCAAAAGACGCGTTGTTATCCTTCGTCCTTGTATGAGTGTTATATTAAAAGTAGTAATTTAAAATAGATTAAGTCGAGGTGATTTTGACTAATTCACGTATCGCATGTGGCAGGTCGACGAGGCGGCAATGTCGGGGGATGAAAGACAAGCGCCGCCCCCCGAACGGTAAATGGTAGAACAGCAGCGCGAACTCACGACAATGATTTTTGTGTATTTTTTTGTTCGCCACAAGCGTTTATTATTTGACTGAACCGGTCTTCGGGAGCGGCAAGGTGCGGATCGATCCGCGATACGCGCGCGACAAAAATCGCATCAATCATCTTTTTGCGTTCGATAGTATCGTATCTAAATGATGACTATTGTTTTGCTCGCCGCCCTTCGCTTTTCGCAACTCGAAGGGGCAGGCGACAATTTGGGGGGTGTCGGATAAAGTTAAAAAGAGGAAAAAAAATTGAAAGTTCGAGGTAAGTTCGGAGTCGAAAGTTTCGAAAGAATAACTTATGCCGCGTCGTCAACCCTCTCTCGCCCTCGGCACCGGCACCGGCGCGAAGGCGGCAAAGCAGCCACGGGCCCCTCAAAGATGTTAAGTTAATCTATTGTGTTGCGCGTGTCGGGGACGTGCTCACTGGATGTTTATTTAAAGTTTCGCCAAAGTTTTTCACGCGACATTTCCAGCATTCGAAACGCCCGGTATGTTCGACCGCCCGCCCCTCGGGGGTGGGGGCTGGAAAATGTTTAACTAAATGTATTGGCAATACATCTCTGGCGGCAGGTATGTACGTAGTTTGCTCGAAACTTTTGCCTTTTTATAAATTCGCTTTCCGTGCGCGCGTCTTGCGAACTTTCGGAGGCGGCAAGCGGCGAGACGGCGGTTGTGAGGAGACGGCGTCTGTCGAGGCGATATTAAATTTGCGAGTTTTCAGCCTCGGGGAGACTTGTCGAAATGATCTTTTCTCTGCCCGGAAATTGAATACCCTCAACCACCCCCGAGCGCACGCATACGCGCGCACGTAACCGCCCCCGATACACTTCACGTCAATGGTGGGTATTTTTCAAGTGTAAAATAGCAAATAAAAACAAAACATGCCGATATTATCGGGAAAACAAAAATTGTCCGAAAAACGGGAAATTTGCCGGCGAAAGCTCCCGAAAAACTCCGGCACTTACTCAGATACGTCTCCAGCTCTCTGTATGTACCTGAGAATTTAAACCGTTCACTCGTGCCGCAAGTTTTTCCAGCCTTGCATTTCCAAAGCTCGGAAACCCGAAAAACTTAACTTTCTGTGGATTTTTAAACGTCTCTCCCAGATTGTGATCAAGATCAAGTCAGAAATTTACGGTATTCACCTAGAAAAAAAAACAAAAAAACGAAAGCTTCCCGAAAGCTGGAAAAAGCTCATGCGAAAGCTCTCGTAATCGTCCGGCAAGTTATTTTCGCGTTACGATTATTATGAGATTATCCGTGCATAACTCGCATCTGGTGTCAAATGTCGCCGCGACGCAAAACACGAGAACACGTGTTTGCTGAGCTTTCGCTTCTTCGGAAGCTCGCCGCATTCCGACGGGCTTGCTCATTTTTATCAAACGCGCACGTCGTGCCGCACGTTACGTCTTTCTTCCGCGCGAGCGCCGCGCCGAGCTTTTCGAAAGCGTTCGGGAGCTTAATACGTAACACGAAGCTCCACACGTGTTGCCAACGGCCATCCATCAAGCCGTGCCGACGCAGCAATTTACACCCGAGAAGACAATATTAAGCTCGACGCATACTGAACTTAAGTAATGCCACAGAGGTTTCAGCCTTTTCCACGGGAACGCTCAACTCAAGCCTGGACTATCTTATAATTATAACTGAAATATTATACGTCACGTTCGGAACGTTGTGTGCGTAGCTTTATACGCCGAAAAGCACCCAATCAGTGAAAAAGCTCCGCGCGTTAAAAGTGACTTAAGTTGTTAATTACGCGTCGACGCCCGAAGACGTGATTAACGGCGCGTAGGAAAGATACGTGTCGACACTTGTAAAAAACTCAGTATTAATAAACAGGATATACAAGGTGTTACAAATAATATACCGACTATTATTTTTTATCTTAAATTGTTTCATAGAAAATTGTAATTTACTAGCAATTATTATACAAAGTGTTTTAAAACAAACAAAAAAATAAAAGAATAATTTAAAAAATTACTAAAAATGTATAATCAACCGGTGAAACTAATTGAAGAGAGCAATAAAAATAATTGAAACGTTTGATAAATGCAAATAAGCATCGCGGGCAGCATAAATCAGCAGTGCGCGTAGTTTAAAAGAGCATTAAGCGAGCTTAATGCGATCGTAAAGTGTCGCGGGTCGCGTTCAGCGGCGGCGCGAGCCGACCGAGGTTAATTACGGGACGCGCGAACGTCGTCGCTCAGTTCGGCTCACGCGCCGCTCCCGTCGAGCCCATCGGCGGCGCTCTTTGTCCTTTTTCCGGCGCTTACGTTTTGTTTTCGTTTTCAGCGATTTAGCGCGCCTCGCCGGAGACGCAGGCGGTGGTGGCGGCGGCTATTAAAGCGCGCCGGGAAACGCAGAAACGGCGCACAAAGGCGGAGCGTACGCGCGACCGTATTATTCATGGGCATGCGCGGTTCCTGTCGTTTACGGCGGTTCCTGCGAATTCTTTTATGAACGCAACTTTTGCAAGAAGGGCAGATGGCGCGCGATCCTCGAACGCGCCTTTCCATGCTACGTTGACTACTTGACGCAAAGCGCAGTCAGTTGCCAAGATTACGATACTCCTTCTAAATAAATAAACATAGATAAATCCATTTTCAGATACACGACTCAATGTTAAAAATTGTGCCAAAAAAATTTTAAGAAATTCGGATTTCAATACGTATGCTATGCTTTCTATAAAAATTCCTTGTATTCAAATTTCTATTTTTTACACCATTAGAATGCAACAATGTAAAACGCGTGTATTTTATTAATATTTATTGGTAGATGCACACAACTATAAGACAACAATGATAATTTTTATGTCCCTTAATTTGTGTGGAATTAATTTTTTAAGAAGTGCTTCATTTATTTCTGCTTCTATTTTCTCTCACAAGGTTTTTTCTAATGCTTGCATGTCTTAGATTGTTACAACTGAATTACGCAAATTTTAAGTGACAGAACAACAAATTTATTGAAGTACGACGGCTACAAATTTGACTTAATTTTGTATTAACAGATTTAACCCACGTATGCGTCATCTGTCCATAATATATATTAGCAGTTCGAGTTTTGTATATATTTGTATATATAAATTTTTATATTACAATTTTAGGTTATATTTGATTTGTAAAATACTACGTCTGCAAAGTTAACCACGGTTCGTTCCATCCACGGTTTGGTCCAAAAGGTTTAACATGGGAAATTTTTTAAATGCACATAGCGGGCAACTATGGTGAATATGCCGCAATGTCTCGATGTCATTCGATTAAGCTTCTTAAGCG
>JAODGE020007077.1:0-28861 GCA_027574965.2 Ecitophya simulans
TCGGCATTTTCGCCATGGTGCCACCGCGCTGTGATAATTCTATGCCAGGCTCTACGGCTGCGGTAACCCCAAAAGAGCCCTTGACCCGTGCCGGGCGCTCGCGCAGAATAAAACATATCCGCATGTCCGCTATGTGGCAACTGCGTGTTTTGTTGTTGCCGAGTCATAGACATTTCATGCCGGCGTGCCTGTAAGGAGCGGTAGCGGAATTTTTCTCTCTTGGGCTGTGGCATAACCATGCGGTAGAAATAAAGTGTTTCGGATGGTGCGGCAGATGGTGTGCGTGTGTGCGGGGGGTTGTCGGTGGGCGAGTTCAACTCATAGTGATACATTACAGGCAACGCCACTCCCGCGCGTTTTGGTTTTCCTCAGCTATCCTTTCGCTTCCTTCTCTCCAACGCTCTGCTAGTGGTGACGACCTGACGCGATTATCCTGCCTTCCCCTCCACTATCGGTGCACCGCCACCGCACTCAGGAAGAATTGAGTTCGGTGTATTTATTACTGCGTCCCACTTTATATACAAGAAAAACAAGAAAAGATAGATTCGGTTTAGAAATAAACCTATATAAATCTTATATGGTTCTATTTATCTTTTTGGTTATTTACAGATTGAATCTTCTAATATGTAAAGTTTGGCAGGTGGCAAAACAAAACAAGTGTTAGACGTTTTCGGTCTTATTAAGTCGAAGTACTAAACGTAATAGCTAAAGTAGAGCGTCACGTTCCGCGAGGGAAACAAATAAACGTCATGGTTTACACCGTACTGACAAAGAAGGGTTTTGGTGGGGACTGTTCGACTGACTGGCGGCGGCGGCGGCGGCGGCGTCGTAGTCGAGAGTTAGGTCGACTTGCGAATTGTACTGGGTGGGTGGCGGGTAGGCGCCTGAGCGTACCATCCTTTTCTGCACGCGATCTCATTTTCTCCCAATCCTCATGCCTCCCGCTCGCGCCGCCGACGTGCGACTGCCCTCGCACGAACTCGCCGAGTTGAACGCGATCTCGCCACGCCGCCGTCGGCGTCGCCGCCACTGCCATTTCCACTTGCAGTAAGACCAGGACGCCAGATACGAAACGCCCGGCCGACAAATGAAAATATAAAACTGCGAAAATAACGGATGACATTCGGGAGTTCCTCTCAACAGCGAGACTGGAAATTATTCCGAACAAGCGATCCTTATGGCTGAAACTCGCACGTTAGAGAAGGATGCATTGTGGGAGAGCGCACCACGCGAGCTTGCGAGCAGCAAAAACTCGCTGGATGCTCATGCTTTGTCAGTTGCGTAAATGTTAGACGAATGTTGAGAGAAAAGCCGGTATATGTTGCCGCCGTAACGTGCGCTTCTCAGAGGGGAAATTCGCGCTACACGCACACACACACATCAAAACGGTGGAAAGCGATTGCGAAAGGAGATCGGGAAGACCGCGGTTATAAATCCGCCGGCAACGTAAACAGGGCAACAGAAAGAGACTGTCAAGTTGTGACGGCAAATTTATAACATTTATTTGGTCGAGTTTTTTCTTATTATTCTTGTTATCTCACATCCTGGCGCTTTATTAAACTTACTAGACATAGGTGAAAAAATAATTAAATTATTATTCTGTTTTTCTTGTTCAAGAATATTTCTAGCTCTAGTTAACAAGCTACTTCTTTACTTAGGTGTTCTGACACAATAATTTATTTTTGGCACTGCAGTTTTTTGAAGTCTTTTAGGCGCCAAGGGCTATGCCTGGCCCAACTACCTACTTTTGTCCTGCTCCTGCGCATTTGTACATCTCACCGGATTTTATGCAACCCTGATAGGAGGTGAGCTCCAAAGTTTGACCTGAACTTTTCGGAAATTTCGCATTGCGCCACGCTTGCGTATTAGGATCGCAGAAAGCTAGAACGCATTGCTGCAGACACATTCCAAAATTATTCAGCGTGCTCGTCTTTGTCTCACTAACTGGAACACCAGACTGCGCGACAGTGAGCGAACGCTACCCGGAAGATGAGTAAAGACGACGCCGACGCCAACGGTCGACAACGAAACGCCAGAGCTCTCCCTCTTTAAAAGTGCACAAACTTCTTCCGCGTCTGCACAATAAAACCAAGAGTTGCGGAGGGTACTCTCAACTTTAGTAGCGACGATGGCGATGGTAATGCTGGAAAATCAAAGCAAATTTTAGGAAATAAAAGTTTCCTTCATAAATATTCAAATTTCCCGTCTCCTGATATAGGTGGAAAATATTAAATAGTTATAGTGTAAAATGCCAAGCGTCCATGGAAGTTTTAATTATAATAAATGGGAACACCTTATATTTACCACATTTCAACATATTATCGTATGTATGTGCATAAGAAACTGTCGATTATACTTATGTATCTTATAATAAGCCAATAAATTCGCTCAATGCGCAATTATATTGTAAGCGATACTCGGGTCGATATTTCATAAATCAATAACTTAACTCGGGCTTCACTTCAGTCGCTTAAGCAAACTGCACGCTTCGTGTGAGAGCGATTCGTACCTCAAATCGAAGTGCAAACCCGCCACACTTATCTCGATAAATCAACGATAATTTCACCTTGTCAAAGAGTGAATTATTTGCACCGAGAGTCTTTGCGCGCGTGTACGTAAGACGCAATAGTCACTTGTAAATCAATATTGATTATGTTTTTGGAATATCGGGCGCCATCGGTAAAATTAATTGTTTTTGCGAAATCTAGCAAATGACCGTCTTGATTTCGGTTGATTGAATTGGACAATAACGCAATTTTGAAGCACATGAATGATTTGTTGTCTAAACGTGCCGAAGAGTGTTGCAATTATCTCAACCCGGGAGCGATTGGTGCGCGGTGGGCGGGCAGCGCGACGGCGGCGCGGCGGCGGCGGCGAAGTCGCAAACGCCGCCGCCGACCGGATGGAGCCGAATCGGACCGAAAGCCGGTATTGATTCAAGCGAGTCAACAAATGAAGAAGTGTCAGAATGTGGTGGGGGACGCAGGAGCAGATATTTTCAGGAATGTTTCAGCAGCAGCTGAGCGGCAACAGCGGCGGCGGCGGCGACGGCGGCGTTTCCCTTGCGAGGGTCGGACGTGGAATGAGGCGACGCGGCGTTAAAGTTGGACCTCGCGCACCCTCGCACAGCCTCGCGCTACTTTCCCACTTCTCCAACAAAAACAGCGCGAGACTAAAGGCGGTGGCGGCGGCGGTGGCGGTGGCGGCGCGGAGGGGCCGGCGGCGCAGAGAATGATAGCGTCGAAGAGTTCGAGGGGAACTTGTGCGGTTCCTTGCATACTTTCGTCATCCGCAGGTTGAACTGCGACGCGACACGGCGTCACACGCTCGCGACAAGGAGCGCCGCCGACGGCCGCACACTCGACTTGTGACTCGATGGCGCGGGGGCGAGCGTGGCGCGCTGCGACTCTACCCCGCGCGAACGCCGGCACGTCGCGACTGTAGAACGTGCGAGGGGAATAAAAATAAGAATGGCGAAACCATCACGAATGTGTAGCATGCATGCGAAAGAGGAAAACGCCTTTTATGCGCCCGCAAGTGCGGCAACGCCGCTCACGCACACGGCGACAGAGACAAGGATCAGTGCCACTGTAAGTTATAGGTGTGCATTCACGTGTGTATGCATTTGCAAACGAGATGTTTATACATCGCGTCACACGGCTCCAAAGAGCTATGGCCGCCTCATCGCGTCGTCGGCGCGCTTCGTTTCTTTCATCTCTCATTGGTATCGCCTGCGTCTTTTTCTGTCCGCCGCGCAGACCTTCCCGATGTTTTCAGCGTTTCCATCTTCAAAAACAGGCATGCGCAACTTCTTCATCATCGCCGACCTCGTACTCTTCTACTTGTGCCGTATCTTCAGCTCGGTCCGCATACTCGCTCAACTGCTTTATTCGCATCTTGGCTTGGCCGCGATGCTTGCCACCGGCCGCAAATTAAGCAAAACCTTCTTAATTAATCACCAAGTGCCGTCGCAAGTGAGCGAACTTATTTTTTGGCCACTCTATTGACAAATGGCAGACATGTTGACGTTTATTTATACTTTATTGCAACGTATAAATTGGGCTTTTAGAATATTTCAGTAAATTGTTAATTTCGACTTTAATTGTCTGCCATGTCCTATTAAAACGTCCATAAATACTAAGGCTAACCATGTAGTATAATTTACTAGTTGTTTTGAGTTCCACCTTGACACGCGGACATTTTTCTTCGAACTTTATTTCGTATTTGTGTTTGGCGTTCCACTTCAGACACCAATAAAAAGTTCGAGCTGGGAAGTCAAAGCAAAATTGAACATTATATTTTTCACCAATAAAACGCCACTACAGCGCGCCGGTTAAGCGCTGGCGGTTTGTTTATGCGTCGGAATATTTTTAGGTGTCCAAATCTCCTCGTTTTCCGCGGCTTTGCGCCATTCCGGCGTCATCGCGCTTTCACGTGGCGCCGTCGTCGTTACTAGTCTCTCAATTTGTGTGTTATGATTTCGATAACGATCGATCAAGAGTGTGGTAACTTATTTCGCAAATTATGAATTGTATATACAAATACCAATCTAATGTGCTTCACTATATCATGCCCGATTTCAAAGGATTTTTAACGTTAAGTTACTGAGAGTGTCGACGATCGTATGCTTTGGCTGGTGAATAATATACAGCCAAAAATGTGCTTGAAATAGAAAACATTTAATAAAAATTATGGCCATGCTAACAAGGATAGCAATTTGAGGATCCTTTTGATACTATCAGTACGAACATTTTTTATATATATAATGTGATTGGCAAGACACATTGACACATTGCCCAATTTCTTCGAGACGTCGAACAGCATATTTTTAGCATATTCTCGATCGGAGTCGATCGAACAGCGACCTATAAATACGATTTTGTTAATGTTAACCTCATTACGCTCGGTAACGCAACTTGCATTTGAAGTTGGTAACAGCGTTGAGCAGAGCATTGCAGTGAGTAATCATAGACTTTGTATTAAGGAGTATTCGGGAGGTTCCCGGCGCAAAGTGTTTGTGCTCCCGACTGCACTATTCCCACCAACCTTTAATAGTCACTCCTCGTGGTTTGCATACAAGCGCATCGAAACTTTGCGGTTAAATGACGCTTTAGACTAAGCCAGCAACGAAGTTATTCTAGGCTACGTGTGCCAATCGCTACAGACCCGATGAAATTTTGTACGCCATCAATTACGCGTCAAAGGGGCAGGAAGGAATCGTCGCAGTGGCGATCATTTGTTGTCGCTCGCATCTGCAAACTCGTCGAATCGAATTTGCCTGCATCTGTTGCTCAACTAATGAAATTATTCGCAGTAAATTAAAGCGAATGCATTCTCTTTCATGTGAATGCTTTGGAGCAATATTCAGTATTAATAGCGTCGTATTTGAAATTTAATTAATATTAAACCATACTTCTACAGGTCAAACTGTGGAGCGTAGCTCCCAGATGCATTTGAAGAATGTCTTTGTGAAACTCTGTCATCATTACCTAATCGTGCATTCAACTTGAGCGGGGCTAATTCGTAATAATAGATTAACTCGTTGGTCGTGAACGCAAATAATTAATTAATTTACAATCTAACGCCAGGCAACTCAAAGGGATGATAATTTAATTTACCACCGTTCAACACATCACTCTAAGTGCAAGTACGTAATCGACAACGCGGCGGCGGATGCGACATTGCGCTGTTTTGATTATCGCACAGGTAGTCGAAAAGTTCACGCGTTTATTGTGTGCAGTCATAAGGATCTAAACGCTTACTTTCACCTGCTCGCGTTGATGCAATCGAATTCTCGCCCACGGAATTATATAACATTAAATCGTGTCGCGATTGAGTCAATCGGAGTGAAAAGCAGACGAAATTTCTAATGCAAAAACAAAGCAAGTGTATACAATGTAGAGACGATATTAAATGTATTCAAATGTTTGTAAAAACGTTTACAAATCATTATAAATTGGTCAGGATTGTAATTGCAAAATTCGTAAATGAATTATCGATATTAAGTTTGTATTAATCACGTTTCTTTGTTCAGGAATATCAAGAATGGGGCAAATAGCTGCAGGAAATTCAAATAATGTTTATCAAGTGACTTTTAATTGTTTTTGCAAACGCTTACAACTAGCAACACCAGAAATACTCGCACGTGATGAACAAAATCGCGCCTAATTTAATTTAACTTTATGGTTTATTTTCTCGTACTAGCGAGCGCCTAACGCCGTGATATATATTTAGTTTCGGGTTGCATGTTCATAGATTCGGCTTTGTATAATTAATGCGGTCCGTAACATTGTTGTAATTACTGACCAGCGGTGCCATAAACAATGTGCCAAGTGTCACGGACATTTCGCCCGCCCCGTTCGCACAATGCGCGCGCTCGCTGCAGGAATAACAGTCGCACAACAAAAGGACACAAAGGGGTGACGCTTTTATCGCCTTTCGCGCCCTTTGCGGAGTCGAATGCGATGACCACCACTTTGCGCGCTTTAATCAAACGTTCAACTTATTTCATTTAATATAATTAGTGAGCTTAGTCGTTTTTGAACACACATTGAATTGAATATAAACGCAATGAATTATTGTGAGTGAATATGGCTGTCGAAATAATGGGGGTGCTGGTTCATTAAGCAGACGCAAAAAAAAACAAATAATTATGGAAAAAAAGCGAAGCGAACAAAAAAGTCGTAATGGGCAAACGGCGCCCAATCTGCCGACATCCAACACCAGGCTGAGAAATAAAATGACTTTACCTACGCGACACAAGCACGCGATCGTACATATTTGATTATTTTAATGAACGCCGCCGCATTCTGGCGTAGACGTCTCCGGCGTTCACCCAGGTTAGTAATAATTTTGCGCGGTGTTTTTAAATTACCCGCGTCAACTAAAAGTTCACGACGCCGGCAATAGTCGGAGATTCAATGCGCCTGTTTTTCGTATCGAGCGCTATTGCGACCGCCGAACGTTGAGTTTAATTCGGATTTAATGCAAACAAAGGCGGTTAAATGACTCTGAGTTAAAATGCGGCGCCCTCGATAAAAATCTCTTGGAATTGACGCATAAAGTGGTACGTTGTGCGTCTTGGTGCCATTAAAAATTAACCTAAAACATCGTACATCGTTACTATGATACGAAAACATCAACACTTCTTGCATTTGAAATCGATCCACACACAGGTTGTATCTGCTCGATCACCTCAGCACGATTCGTACCTTCCGGTTTCTTACTCTATGCCCTCGACTCGACGACTTACTTTCACGTGGAAGGCATTTCGCGCCACGCATGCAATATTTGTTGATTTGCGAGCACTTGCAGCACTTGCCGCGGCAATTGATACAAACAAATCTGATATGTTTTCGTTTGTACTTTTGACCTTAGCGGGAAGATTTGCATATGCGTAACTTTTGACTTTTCGCTTTGCCGACGCCGCGTCGCAAGCCGGAGCGGAAAAAAGTTTCCGCTCTTTCCGTGCCCCAAATAAAATTCGTGCAACCATAATGTGGGTAACATGTGCCCGCCGACGATGAAAGTTGTCGGCTCGAGGACGTCAGCTTTTCGAAGGAAATGTGCGGGGCCATAGTTTGAAAGGTCGCGGTGAGGAAACGGACGGAAAACTGCGGCGGAGGCGCAAAAACTTCATCGAACACAGAAAAACGAAGAACAGCGGCGCAACGAACGGGGCGCACGTCGGCGTCGCGTCGTGCGCGAGTATCACGCGAGTGTTATATACGATGAATACAAATATTATTTCCTGCGGAAAATCGATGCCAAGACGTCCTGCCATGCGAACAAGTAAAACACTCGAAAAGGAGCGCACGCAGCGCGCCGGCCCGCAGTCACTTCGTCGGCGACGCGGGCGAAAGACGTATTTTTAGCGCGCTCGCTATCGATGTAATAATTGCGCTAACAACATTTACGAACGCCTGCCAAGCACGAAGCGATTACGCTTCAGACAAAGGAAATCGAAACCATGTTATTAGCGCCGGCGGTCGCGACTCGCGACTTCATTCTAGATAGACGTCACCACATGCATGCCTTTCTCGTGAAAGTCCAATAAACTGCGACACATGCACTTGCGCAGGCCAGCTCAGAAAACGCGCATACATTTCCGCACCGACCGATCGCCGATATTGCTTATAGTTACGGGTTCGTTTTCTCCAAAAACGATTTTATCGACTTTTCTCACGATACGCGCGCCAGTACGCATTCCGAATTAGCAACTCGCCATCGCTGTCCTTTCTAAATACGTTCGATGGCGGCGAACGTAAATTTTATTCGTATTTATCTGATTAACAACTGGCAACAAGACGGCACACACGGAAGGAGGAAGAGGTGAATTTATCATTTTATCATCTGCAAAATGTCGCCGGAATAATATGCATTTAATTCGACACCTATGTGGCGTGCGAATTGCGCCTCATATTGAAAGAACGTCTAAAGTACTTCGAAGCCGCATTGTGTGCCCACTATAAAGTGTATTATCGTATGGCTAACCGACATGCTTTATTCAAATCATGTCCTGATTGCCAGATTAAGCCGCGGCTTTTACGCTTATTACATTTGCATAACGCGAAGAGCATTTGCTAGTCCGTCAGCTCGACAGGCAACACATGTCCCTGCATGCGGATGTTTTACTGTTGTCCTTGGCCAAATCAAGAAAAAAATCCTAAATATTTTGCCATCTTGGGGCATTTAATTAATTTTTATTTCACCCATTGAAGCGGTTGAGCAACGTGATTATAACATCGCACGCTAGCGTTTGTCACGCACCGCAAAAATATCACGGGTCGAAGACTAACGCAGAAGTGACATTCGCCAGTCTTCCGATAAAGTTTACGAGCTCCGAAAGCAATTACACAAATTATCCGGCAGGATATGCGTGCGGTTCGTTCCATCTTTTGCAATGCATTAGCGTAATTGCGAAGTCCTAACGAAGAACTTTTAAACTGCCGCTATACGTGGCGTATGCTGGTACTAGGACTAGCGATCGCCTTATTATTTTATATAAATATCAAGTGAAGATCTCACCTGTGCTCACGTGGGGAGTCAGTAAATGGTGTTTCCTTAATACGTTAATATATACGTTAATAACAATCTAAGTGTTAATGTGTTAATGATGAATGGATAATTGAGATGTGATGGCGGCGCTTTCGAAGTAGATGAATCCTTAAAAGTCGCTTAATATGCCAGCGCGAGGACCGCTTGGTGAAGGTGGGCAACTGGGCAAGACGCGCGCCGCTCTCGCGCGCGTTCGCGCGCTAATAAATTCAAGCCCAGCGGTGACAGAATGATTGATTAGCGTTTTCAAATTACGGGGATGCTTCTGCCAGCGCGTGTGTCGCGCGCAGGCGGAGATGGTAGGCCCGCCGACATCACGTCTATTTAAATTCACGCGTCCTCTGACAGAAAACAAAATGCACTTTTTGCGCGCGCCGAAGTTTGGGGCGCTTCTACAAATCCGGACGACAGACAGCTCTTTCACGCAAATCGCCCAGGTACAACCAACATAATTCAAACACGTTTACTGTTTCATTAATAAGTCAATGGGTATGCGAAGTAATGAATTCAGATCGGTAACCGTAGGGGCTTGTCGTAGCGAAGCGGTGACTAGTCGACATCAGTATTTCAAACATTTCAACTATCATCGCTCCGAACCGCAATCGTTGCTCATGTGCGGCGGGACGTATTTCTAGATGTAGGTCCAGCATAAGGTGGAATAACCGATGTGCGTGTATGAGCTAGGTGTGTCGGGAGAGGGCAGTGTTGGTTCCTGAGCGAGGGTGCGCGCACGCGCACGCGTCTGCCTCTCCCTGTGTGTGTGTGCGTGTGTAAATGTGGAGCGTTCGGCGAGTGAGCGGATGGTAAATCGGGCGTGAAGAGCCAGATGACATTTAATCAATATGGGGTAGTCCAGAGAGCGTGTGGACACTCGGTCACACATCCCTTCCACTCCGCGCTCTTCCCGGACGCTATCCTGGTCGCCATCTCACCGCATCCACCGTACCATGCTGGCATACGCTGTTGTTCACGCATACACACAAATCCAATTATGAGGACACGCGCGAATATATAATAAATACATTATATCTATATCTAAACTATTGGTGTAGGATGCAGCGTCGCTAAATGCGTCAGTTCCATTTCATATTATGTACTGGAACGCTGGAATAATAATCGGGGACGGTGTTCATGCACTCATGATACAAACACACTGCGGGTTAACAAACACAGTATGTTGTAATTTAATTACCAATCACTCAACCAGAACTGCCGGGTGACACCTAGAATTGAACGGTATTTCAGTGAAATGCTGGAATTTTTCTGATAATTTTCTCGTTTTTGCCGTTATTGAACGTTTCTTTGTGTGTATATTTGATCACCATTATTAGCTGGGAAAATCGCGCAATATTGCGTCCCCCGGACACGCGGTAATGTGCGAATTCAAAAAGCGAAACCCAACCCTACCTTGCTGTTCCCGCTATATTTATCTCGCTTTATCTCGCATTTATTCAACTAGTGACCAGCGCGACTCTATCAATAAATATCGGAATATTGTTACGCGAGACCAGTTATGAATATGAGCGCTGTCCATGAACGACTAACACTCAACGCAGATAAATTGCCTCCCGAACGTTGCAACGCGCTAATTAATCATTTAGCACTTTTGGGCGTTAATTTCCCCGAAATGCTTTTTCCCGCCGCGTGAAAATGCCGCGAATCATTTCTGTATTTTAGCATTGCATCGTCGAATTTACTCCTGTCATGGTATCAAATGTTGCGCACGCGCATGCGCAGACGTTACGGGGTTTCCCGTGTATCCTATTTAATTGCAGCTGCGCAGAAGAGCGGAAGAACAATGGCAAGGAGCAGCCAGGAACTGCGAAGCCTGCACGCGCTATTGAATAAAGGCCCTCGCCTCGTGTGATACACAAATATACAGCGCGAGCTTTCATACAGGAGAGGGCTGGGTTCATGCAGTGCAGTAGCATCGCGCGGACTAACACAATTGTGCATTGGCCGCGTCCATAAGATGCTTTGTCTTATCCCAGGCGGCGCAGCGTTGGCGGGTGGACGCGTCGGGCGTAGACCTGTGAGGGTGGACGTGTAGAAGACTTCGGTACTGATGGCGTTGCAGCTCGCGTGCTTGCTGGTTGCTACGCTTTGGGTCTGCCAAGGGTGAGCTTTGTATAGATGTCCTGTTTGTGTGGGTGTTATCCAGGACGCCACTACAGGAAGCCGTAGTTGTTTGGGAATACTATTGTTCGTCAAATTTGCATCAAATACTAGGCCAAAATGTACCGACCCAGCAATCGTCAAAAATATAACGTTTCATTTAACAATTTTAGTTGTTACCTTATAATCTTTTAAACATTGGACGGATTTTACTGTCGAATTTGCTCTGTTTGTTGTTCTAACAAGCTGTGTATTTGTGTAGCTTCTTGCACGGTGTTTCGTTATGTCGAATGCGTGAGTGTACGGTCTCTCTCCTGTCTGCGAGTAGGGTAAAGGGGTGGGAGATGGTTTGCAGCTTTGCTGCGTTTAGCACTGGAACGGTTGTTCGGCGGGTTCGGGTTGCAAGCGGGGGAGTTTACGATGTCGGGGTTAAGCTTAATGGAAGGAGTACATTACTGGAATAACTTTCGGTTATACGCCGGCGTGGATGGCAAGCGCCGAGGCGCGTTGGCGGCGCAACCCGCCAACTCTCGGGTCGCCTCGACCGCCACTCGCCCTCCCGCTGTAGGCGACCGCGTCCTACGCGCACGCCGCCAACTACACACTCACTTGTAAAACTATATTAAGATTTTAACTATTGATAAGTCGGTCTTGCTAAACCTGCGCCCATTAGGGCTACTATTCAACTCCACGGCTATTTTGCCTTCTCGCCGGTCTCGGAGATGACTTATGGCCGAAATGATTTACGCGGGAACAAATTATCTAGCAAGTTGAAAAGTCACGTATCGTTACGGAACGTACAGCTCTACTGCAACCTTGCTGTCGATCAAAAATTTTGGCGTCGAGCGGTGTTCTTCTTTAGAAAAAAAAAATTCACTTCAATCACACATTTGCTAGCAAAGTGAATTGTGCTGCAATACCCGAGAGTGCGCATGTGTGCGAAATTTGAAAAGCTGCAGCGGGCAACACGTTTATAAACCTCGGATGCGTTATGAAATAATAAATCGGCGAGGTTCAATAACCGCCGCGTAGAATATCCTTGCTGGAACAACAGCATTGTGAACAGTGCCGAGCGGCGTCGGAATATTGCAGTTTGCACGTGTTTATGCGTCCGTTTGAGACGTATACGTACATCGAAATGTAGAAGCTGCACGGCGGTTAAAGACCAACTATGCGATACATCACCAAATCAACACGCCGCCTGCAAAGAAAGATCATTCTGTCATCATGAAAATAATATATTGGTTGCACAGTTTTGAGCTTTTGTTAGAGAACGGGAAAACGTCCGGTAGCACGTGAGCATTGTGCATGATTCTGGGATATTTATAAGTTTAATAGTTTCTGCTTGAATGACCAACTGCTAAATACATTTTACGTTCGACGTGGCCGTCGCGAGGCGTGAGATGCGTCGACGAGTTGCTGCCAAAAATAAGCACTTTATTTTCGTTTACCGTCCGACTCCAGCGGGCACCCACAACTAATATAAATATCAAATGTTCCTCTCGCATCGCGCCGCCGACGAACCTTGGCGAGCGAATAAATAAAAAGCGTTAAATCGTTGTCGGCGCCGAGCTTTTGTTGCCTAAACGACGCGCTCGCTCTGCCACCCGGCCATGTATGTTAATCAGGCGAGAATAATATGTGCTCCTGGCAGGGTCTCTCATCTTGGTACGTGGAAACGCGAAGCAATGTTATGGTCTTTGGCGCAATACGGCGAGCACCTACGTCTTTATCTTTGTTTTACTTATCTGCTGCCTCGGCGAACTGGTTCCGACCATAGAAATCGTTGAACCCGCCACCAACACCACGCCGGGATCTACTATAAAGCTAGTTGACCAAAGTGGAGTGTGTGGAGCGTGTGCAACCCAGCGGCCAGACAGTGCCGACGCGTTTTTTTTTTTATTTATTATCGCTTTTGGACGCAAACAAAATCAGTTTTGTTTACTAACGTGGATGTGGGCAAGGGGTGGCAGCTACTGATTCGAACGGCCCTCACGGTCCGGTCGGTACGCTCCGCTCAAATGTGAATATTAACTAGCTTAATTGGCACGATCTGATTACACGACCTGCGGATGACATCACGAATCTATAATTTCCACGTTCGGGCCAACGCTGTTTCAGCCTTGACGGGCACGCGCTGCCTGTGTCCTGCGTCCTGCTCTCCACACAATGCCACTGCCGGCACTTGCCTGACGGCCGATGACCAATAGGACCGAGCGGGTCGCACCGATCCCATTTCCCCGAGCATGTATTCCCGCTCGCATCCGCATTACAAAATTATTGCGTCGAACTATTGCGCGCGCCGCGTGCGTTTGGTGCGCGCCGCGTTTGCGATGATTCGTTTTGCAACACGTTTTCCATCCGATTGCGCACTGTTGCATGGCAAACAATGTGGAATTTCACTCAGTAGGTATTATAACCAACAGGGGATAATTTACAGCAGGCTGCTAAAGGCTGCAGCCCTCTCATTATTTATAATTTAATATATAGGTATTATCGCTTTGCATAATAAAGTGATTCGTCGTGGTTAATTATCACTCTTGGAGAATCAACGTTAAGAAAAAGTGAGCTGCTTATTATGCAGTATGTCAATTAATGGCAAATTGACGGAAAACACTTACGCGTGAATATATTAACAAGTGATTTCGAGTAAAAGCTTGACATGTTTGCTTGTAAATAGCTTGATTCTATAGCAATTACTACTAATTGAAATTCTATCTGTTATTTATGAACATAAAATCATAATTGTAGCTCTGTGGCTCAAGAATATCATTGACGTTGAGCATTTGCATTTTTCTGAAAACTTTTAAATTATTTCCCATGCGTGGGAATTCTACCTGAAATAAATAAAAGTGTCTCGCGCGCAAAAGCAATAACCCTCGGCTGAAGACGAAAGAATGAAAGTAGGACAGGCCTCTATACATTTTTAATTACGCCGGCACGGTAACAGGGGACCCGGCGTAGATATCGGCGTCGAAGGACGAAGCGAGAAGAAGGATCGCACGAAGTGAATGTGGGCCGCAGGGCTGCGCGGAGGAAGCGCGGGAGTTTGTTTGCGATGCCGTCGGGTTACACACCATTATCAATCCCACGTCTGTGGGGTCCAATCTCCGAACCGATCTTGATATCCACGAGTTTCGAGAGCAATGTCGAGCCGGTGCGATGGAGAGCGGCGGCGGTATCGATCAGGGACGAAGTTGGGCGAGTTTGTGCCGCTGCCGCCGCTTGCCTACCGCCGCCGCCTTCGCCACCGCAGGCGCGCGCGACGCACGGGCGTGCGGGGAGGGTGAGTTTTGGGATGTCCCGGAGGGTTGGCGTGACCTGCAACCCAAACCCGCCCTCGCACTCCTACTCACCGGCTAATTAAAGGTCACGTGACGCCACGACGTCGTCGTCTCGTACCGTTTTCCACCAAAAAACTATTTTGGTTGTTTCTCTCGGCGGTGGTAGTGGAGACGTCAGTGAGGGTAATGATATTTGCGATTGCTGTTTTTGTGTTAGCGCGTTGAACGGACCACCTATCTATATTTACGCAGCGCCACCTACATCTTCTGAATTATTTCGGAGACATGCTTCCGTCAATCTCCTTTATTTATAAATAGCAACTTTACGCCTTTGCACAATGATGCAGAGCTTTCAAATCGTATTTCTACATGTTGCCCTTCAAAATGTGGTTCCTCTAGTCGCCAACAGGTGACGCTAGCGTGCGTTTTGGAGCTACAAAGTGGTAGCGATTAATTGTCATTAGAAAACAACATCGACCCTTCAGCAAACCCACTACCCACGACGCGTGATACTACAAAGCACAGTCGAGCTTTGTTACGCGCACTGTGCGTACATTGTTCGGAGAGAGGCGAGCGGACGAATGAATGAACGAGCGGATGAATGAAAATGAGAAAGCGCGAAAAGGAGTTAACATGTTGATGAGTGGCGGATATCCCCCCGTTGTTTGCGGCAGGGCGAACGCGCGGGCGATGATGACGATGGCTGAAGAAGCGCGAGCTCGTTGCCGTCCCGTCATCTGTGCGTGCGCGTGTGGGGTGGCAACCCCTAAATCATCTGCTCGTCACCCGCCAGGCAGCTGGCGGCGCGAGCGACGCCGCGTCGTCGTTCCGGTGACGCATGCGACGCCAAATATTTTTCCTCGGCGCGCTGCTCGGGCTTCATTAGACGAAACAATTTGATTCCGCCATTTCAACGGGCGCGCTGAAATCCTACTCAATTAAAGCTATATTTATGCACAAACCGCGCGATTGTAGATTCGAAGCCATGCTTGACGCACTCGGTACATTCCTCGCTCGTTGTCTGCTGCCATGCGTCCGCCGTTTGACATTCATTGAAGGCAATGCACCTCGAAACGAGAATTCTTCTCGCTTGATCTTGGGCCACGAAGGAGTTGTTTTATATTTAAATGAATTGTGTCGTCGTCGGTCGAGTCCGTCGTCTGTCTAGGCAATGGCTGCATTCCATCGTTTTGGGATCATGGCCATGTGACACACGCATTCAAACTCGACGATTTTCTCCTCCACGTCTCGTTCACTGCGTGTACACATGTATGACACACAACAATCACTTAATAAACGGTGCGCCCAGCAACGCCCACACGCCGACCGACCGACTTGCGGCCGCCAAGAAAAGACGCCAGCATTGTGACTGACGTGACATTGCCGCCATCAGAGGACATCTCCGAATCTCACAAATTTACAATGCATCCTCGCGACGAAAAAAGAATTCGTCATCGCTTCCTTTGAAATATTAAATAACTTTTAATTGGATCCATTATGTCCGTGCGTTTTGCATAACGTGCCTTCTTAACTTGTCCCATACATAATATTTAATTGGAAGGCTTAGTGCATATTCCAAGACACCTACGTGCGCTCCCATAACCGAAACTTTTTTGAACTCGCGTTGCAACACTGCATCTCGAGAAGACGTAACTCATAACTCGTCACAATAAAGCATATTAACGAAAACTTTCTCGAGAATTTCGGCCGAATCATAACGGCGCCTCGTTGGCCAGATTTCGTCCATATTTAGACTTCTTCGTCGACTACAACTATATGCAGAGAAAGAATCACCATTAACAGAATATTACATTAATATTGCTCATTGTCAGTGTTCTTATCACTGTGGCATTAGTAACAATGGTCCATTATCGGATTATTATCATGTGATATGTTAATAGCAAATTGCGTCCAATGGCGCGCCAGAGTTGCGAGGGGGTGTAGAGGATGTAGAATGGTTGAGTTGGCAGGATACGGCGCACTAGATATTAGAGATTAAGCTCAAAGGGACATGTATCGGAACGGCGTCCGGAGACTGTTGTTCGCGTCTGATCCGAAGGTGCAATTGCGCATAATGTATTCAAACGTGGATCCAGAACTTGAATAAGCAATCCTGCCGGGAATAATTGAATATGTGCATATGACATGGTACATTGGACGCAGATAATTCAAACAATTGAAGGTGAAAGCATCCATTAACATCTAGCGTATGTAAGTGTTTTGCGGTCATTTACAAGTGGCGCTGTATAATATATTTAAAGTCTATATAGCAGCATTTATAAGGTTATGATATGACGGTTATAGTTGGTAAATTTAAAAACGCAAAATATGAACATATGGCCACATATGCCAGCCGGTGCTCTTCACAATCGGCGCGTTTGCCTGACTGCCCAAATCGTATTCAATGAAAAAGCCGTCTGTCACTACGGCGCGCGGAAAATCAATAACCCAAACGCAAATCGGTAAATATTAATACGCTGGCGTAATTTATTGACGGCCGCCGCGATTATTCGCTATTATTACTACTTTGACGGCGAATCTATACGCACGCCTCTATCACGATACTTTTTAGCGGCGGTTTGTGCAACTGTTTAAAACGGACAGACGAAAGGTAGCCGTTAATAACGTAATTGATGTGCGATCGACGCGCCGTCTGAAGATATTTATGTGTAGATTAATAACAGTAAATCAAAACGCAGCGCGCTGAGAAGCGCCGACGACTAACAAGCGTGTGTCCGCACACAAAATATTAATTGTCGACGATATCTCGTCCTGATATGTTGTCAAGCAATAAACGAGTAAATACGTTTTAAAGTCACACTTTATTAGCTTAAAAAATTTACTGTTTGCTTTGACACGAGCGCGCAGCGCGCAATCGAAAAAGTTTTGCCGGATTATTGCGTGGGTGGGTGGTGGGAGGGGCGGCACCGGAGCGACCGCGAGGGTTGTACATGCCGTCACGCGTGGACGTCAGCCGGCAAAGGCGCGTCGTCGCCGAACTCGATGACGTCAGGTTTGGCGCGAGCTAAGAATTCCGGAAAAGCGCTTTCCGCTCGATCCGCTTCGCGTCGATATCTCCTTCCTGTGTGCGGCGCACGTCTCGCTGCCGCAATAACTCTATAAGGACGAGACGCGAGCGCCGCCGCCGCCGCCGCGCGCGCCCGCAAAGCGAAATGCGGCGACGGAGCGTCGAGAGCGGCGAATGCGTGTGGGAAGACGCGGCGCAAATTGCGCGACACACGGAAAAATCCCATCTAGCGAATTTCCCAGTTGTGCAATATCCACACGCCACGCGGCCGCACGCTGCAAATTGACACACACCAACACAAGCGCCGCCGCCGCCGCCGCCGCCGAGACGCCAGCATCGCCGGCGTGATCAACAAAAAGACGCGTATGACCTTTAATATCGAAAAGAGCGTGGTAAAAGGGAAAATTGAAAACATCCCAAGGACGTTGGTCAATCCCGACACAAAGCATATTACTTATGGATGCTGAGCCGCGCGGTGAGGAGATATCGGAGAACTGTGAAAAGTTTTTGCCTACGCATCGGTCGATTTCGCTTTGTTGTCTAGTAGGCCGCGCGCATTCGGAAAAGGGTTGCTCACGGTAGTCATGTGGCGGTAATTTACATTTTAATAAAAGCGACACGTGGATAAAGCGGCGGCCCTCAATATTTGTACTCGGCGCGCATGTGAAATTAGGGTGAAAACCGTTCCGAGGGCGAAAACTCCCGAACGCGCGGCAAGGACGAGCGCTGTCGCGCCGGGCGGCGCGTGCACGGACACAAACGGGTTGCGACGCGCGGGAGAGACCATGAAAAAACGAATCAAGCAAAAACTGCGTGACGTTCTGGCGTCGAGCACGGAACGAGGCCAACTCGACACCGAGGACGTGGCGGAGGTGCGAGCGCCGGAGCGATTCCATCAGAACAGAAGTCGACACAAAAACGCACCTTTTTTAACCGTCTCGACTGTTTTATTTCTAATCGAAAATGTAAGCGTTGTGGGTGGACAGGCAACAACAAAAACTGGACATAAACAAAGAATGAATGCGTTAGCGGTAAGTTGTTGTGGAGAACTTTAAGTGTCGCGCCCTAACCTTCGTTATGTACTCTAAACTGATCAAATCAAATGAAAATCTCGACTACAATTTGCCCGAAACCTCAGAGCTCTCTCCGAGAAGCTAATATGGCTTGCATTGATTGACCCACGACGGTGTTGTCTGAAATTTCTTTCCGCGCCGAGCCGCAGCCAGGACTCGACGCTCTCGGCGACAAATAAAAGCTAGATAGCTATTGCGCTACTGATTGCGCACCGAGACGCCGCCGCCGAGCGCGCATCGCGCGAAGGGAGGCGGCGTCTCGGATAAGTGAGTATTGAGTGCGGAACAAAAGCCGTCTGGCTTCGCGTAATCAACTCAGAAATTGGGGGATTCACTTAGCGCAGAGCCGACCGTGTCCTGTCGGTGGAAGGGAGCGCCGAGCGGCGTTAAAGGGAAACATGTCGCCATTGTCTCGCGTAGGCAAAGCTCCCTGCCCGCTGACCCGTTCCTTCCGAACCCCAAACGACACCCAAATTGCTCCCACACGTGCACGTACATTTGCTATCGATTATTTCATATTTGCTTCGTGCTTTTATTATTATTTTACACACATAATGCGCTGCGAATTAACAAGCAGCGCGAGAACGGCTCCGCTGGGAGACCGTACAACAACTCTTTCAACCTCCGATTTGATTCTGCTGCTCGCCTCCAAATTTGTTCAACGAACGCGAACCTGTGCAATATCACATTGAATGTGAACAAAACAGGCTGAAATTAATGCATATTACATTCTGCAAATAGAGAACACTCTATAGATAACCAGAGAAACTTTCGTAATGAAAATCTCCACAGGATCTCGTGCCTGCGGACCAGGAGTCGAAGATGCTCGAAAGTTTAAGTTTCAAGTAACTATCAAGGAAACCTTCGTATTGCTTCGCATGCCTTCGCGCCCTTAAATTTAGTTACGGGGATGATATAATTAGCTTTCCAATCTGTCTGGTAGCGCCCTTACACGGCCGATCTCTTTAACGAAATTTTCCTTCATCTAAATTTAAGCGCGTTGTATTATTAGACGTGTTATTTATTGGTTTATTGCCGTCGCCATCTATTTAGGACGCGACGCACTATTACGTATTTCCAGTTTCCCCGCGCTTCGCTCCTTGTTCCCGGTTCGATAGCGAGGGCGCCTCCCGACAGCGAGCAGGAGGGAGACCGACTGTCACAGCTCCCCGAGCACTATTTATTACAACTAAACAGAGCAGATTTCCAAAATAGGTCCCGGCAAACGAGACAAACTCGGAAAGAAAGCAATACGGATTTATTTTAAAATCACTTGATGATGTGATGTCTCAACACGGCGATGCTAGCGAACAAAACGTAAGGACAAAGAATATCAATTTAGAATCACAACGAGCTCTACTTGCGGCTCGCCGTGTTCGACGGTTTGACTTGCAAATCACTTTGTTGCATTTATAATTTGTAACCTTGCGCCGCGATATTTCCAGCGGGAAGCTAAGTGTCCGTACTGCAAGGCGGCGCACAATGCAACAACGTGTTACCGAATTACGCGGCCACCAGCGATCCAGAAAATTATGCAGATATTCAAATCAGATGCGTATTGCGCGAATCGATTAATATCGAATCAATTCGCGGCGCGTATAGATACTTGCATATTATGTATTTGCATAATTGTCTCAACATCATATCGACTACGACTTATTATAGGTGTTAAAGCTCAATGTCAATACCTTGTCGATATGAAATCACGCGCGTCACGCTTTACGCGCAAATTGACGCGCATTTACTATTGATAATTCTAATTGTTGATTGATTATGTCGTCAATAACATGCATCTTTGAACGATTTCGTCGTATATTGCCAGCGACAGAAGAAAAAAAAACAGTCGGTTTGTTTATTTTTTTTTTGTTTGCGTGAATTCATATCAATATGAACACGGTCGGTTTAAATTTACCGTCGGTATGAACAATGTCGAAGGATCGCCTTTCGTCCTTGTTGCGAGGTGTAGAGTCCGTCTCCGTCCGAACGTTCCACTTCAATCCGAGACTGGGGTTTTTTAGACGTCTGGTTGTTTTTTTAGAACTTTTTTGCCGCCATACCTAAAACCAACGACCGACCAAAATCATCCCACCGTCTCGTGACCTTTATTATCATTTCATTTTATGTGGGCGTGTTAAACTGATTTGATTGCAATTTTCATTCGTCTTTAATGTTCCGCGGTAACTACAGACTCGCGTCTGTCGCCTGGTCGTTGGGATGTCTCAGAAGAAGATCCGAAACTGCAGAGAGCCAAAACTTGGTTGTGCTCGATAATAACAACGGACACTGTTCGACTTTTATGCAAATTCAATTCGAACATTTGACGTATCTGCCGCGTACAGCGACGAGGAAAAAGCCAAAATACAATGCCGGGTTGCATGGTGCGCGCCTGCCAGCCGCGCCTGCAGCGCCATAAAGAGCGCATTCAACCCCCATGCAACCGGCAAATGTGCGAACCTAGCGAACATAATGCTCGCTCGCGCCGTAGTATAGATTTTGTTTGTTGTCGCACTTACTTCCCCGCGCGCTCGGGTTTGTAGCTGTGGCAGAACTGCATTCATAGTTGATACACATCCGATTCCGTATATTCCTCTTGCGAGCATTTGCTAGGGGCGCGCATGGAACGCGGTGCGCACTGTACACACCCATGAACCATGCCAGATCCAGTGCGAGCGCGTATAAAACGCATTGATTTTTAGTTTTGCTACTCGCTGAAGGAATCGCATCGGGTTCTGATATTCCTGTGTGAAATGTGCATCATCGAGACGCAACGAGCATCTCAAGCTCGACTTTACGCATTGGACACTGCGAATTGTTTTCTTCGAGGATCGCCTACGTGGCTGCAATTTATTAAGAAATTATATAACACCGTTTTAACCGGGAGAGTGATTTATTCCGACCGGCGGATCAATACAATTACGGATAAAAAACCTCCGGAGGGGACCGCTAATAGAAACACAATGATTCTGAAGCCCTATGCGAGCATGAGGTATTGCGTATTGAGGATTTCTTCTTTATATATGCCCTCACACAAACCTGCACCCTCGCCTGTCAAGTTTCTGGCTTGACGCGGCAGTTGCGAACGTATTACACCATCGATGACACACCAAGGGTGAATATTATTGCATGACGCTTAAATAAATATCGTTTAGCGTCGTGCTTCTATAATATTCAACCTTGAACTTTCCGCCGATTATGACTGATAGATGGCGCCAGCTGTTCGGTGTCCTCAAATGACGAAACCCACTGCCGATTTGATGTTATTGTTTTATAGCCAAGATGAGTTTTTCAAGGCTGTTTGCGCGCAACGTCGCGCCACGCATATTCATCAAAACATCGGCGCCTTGTTTACGTATCGCGGCGCAATATTTCACGAATCGACGGACCGACCGCGGCCCGCGGCCTTTTTCTCCACTATTCCGGTAGCGACAGAACGTGACCATTGCCGCACGATTCATTAGCCCGTCGTCAATGCGTAATCGGTAATTTCCTACACTTAGACTCGTCTCATTAATGCAATTAGACACTGAACGACGTACGCCTCGGCCAGTCACGGTGCGTCGAATGCATGCGCGCCGATGCGTTCGGTTTCATTGCGTTCAATTACGTCGAAAAACAAAACACAAACACGACCCCAAGACAATTGCGCGTCGCGCGCGGTTCAAGTGTGTGACATCATTCTGATGGACGGCGAGTCATAGTCAATTGTCATTGATAGCGGCGAGCAGCATTTATTAATCAATTAACGTGCTCATCATTGTCGTCGTCAATGGCACGGGAAGCCACCCAGAAATGTTTTCCAACATGTATAAGGCTTGCGCGCGTTTTTTCCTCCACCTTTTTGTCTTCGGCCGCGACGCATTGTTTCCGAACGGATGTCGGCACTGTTATTGAGACAGACAGCGAGACACGTTTGCGTAGGTCGACTTGTTTTTCGTTTCTTTCGTTTAGCATACGAGCGAGCGTGTAAGGTGAGCCGATCTGGCGGTGTTCATTGGTGGTATAATTTCCTTCCGGTCTGACTGGTTCGCATATTACGCGCGGCGGGCCTTCTCACCGTCCGTCTTTTGTTTATGCCCGCCGATTCCTCCCGCAACGAAAACGTTTCGTTGTATTTCGCTTACAATTACAATCGCGACTGCGATCATCTAGTTATTGATTTTCTATGCAAGCGCTAAGCATTTCGCTCTTGTGCAAGTGTTTTACGCGCGTTCGGCGGCCCTCATCGAACACGCCGCAGCGCGTGAGAACCCCAAGACTCAACACCACCACCCGATGTTATTGAATCAGTCGTGGGAATTAAAGTATAACGCGTAGCGCGTGGTGAAGAGCCAGAAGGCCGCGTCGCCTGCGATGCCAACATGTTGGCCACGTTCATCCCCACACACAATGCTCGTGCGTTTGTGTGGCGCCGAGAGATCCACGTTGAATGTGACGCACGCGCGCTGAACTAGAGCGAATCGAACGGTCTTCAAACGATTTCGAACGTTGGGCCGCACGCTCGGTCCGTTTTTTTTTCTGCGTGTAATTTGAGGGAGGGCCGTCGACAATCGGGCAGGTTCACAGCGCCGAGGAGTGATGACTAAAGCGTGTGTGGGAACAAAGCGTCTTCTTCACATTAAGCCAGTACCACGGTCACGCCACAAGAAGACGTTTGCGTCAATCCCACATTCGCTTATTAGCCGTACTAACAACTGTTTGTTTATTAATTAAAATCGATGTGTTATCGATAAATTTGCCCGACGTCACCTGCTAATTTGTGATTTTATGGCTGCTTATGCTCCGTATAAGATTTTTACGATTGCTAAGAAATCGTTAAAAATTTAGCCCGCCCGCAAACATTACTTTCTACAGCTGAGATTAAGCACCGGCGGCGATAAGATGAATAATGCTAATTAAGGTAATAAAACACACTGGCATCAAGCTTCCATCATTTATTTTATACTATATTGATGACATACCTCTAGATGCTTCCAATAGACTATGCAAAACCAATGACATACAATAGAAATTCTATTAATTTCTTTGTTTTTAACAATCGCGATGTCGCCTGTTCAGCAATAAAGTGACAGCGAAGATTCGTTTTTATTTATTTGTCAAGTTGCGTTTCTGTGCTACGTTTTCTTTTAAAACCGTTGCGTTTGTCATTAACACACACATTTACCAAACAATCGTATCTTTAGCAGGTATGCCAACAATTAGTGTCGCTATAAGTTGGTATGCGTTAGCCGAGAGTCCGTTAAGAAAACGGCTCGCAGTGCGGCCGACGATGAGCGAAGAATTAGGAGAGCCAGTAGGAAATTAATTTGAGAATTCCGTTTCTTCGTCGGCGTATCAAAGCAATTACCATTCCGTTGTCGTATTCGCCTTCCACACCATGTCTTTCTTTCAAAACGCCACAAGCCTCCGACGAACCAGACGATCTACTTCGAACCATTCCCTGCTTATTTTTAGACTTCTAAACACGAATAATTTGTCCGATGCATTCTTATCATTCTTTCACCGAACTACTCAATCAGTATGCATAGATCGGTGCTATATTAATTATTAGTTTACAGTTGTTGTGAGCATCGATTCACTATTTGGCCCTCGATAGGCGATTGAAGTAGTTTGCTTGTTAGCACATTTTGATTAGCTTAGTAACCCAATAAGGATGTTATGTGTGGTATTATAAAAATGTCATTAATGAGTTGCGCTTCATTTTTATTAATTGGCTTGGGAACCAAACTGTTGAGTTCTACGTCGACGGTTCGAGCATGTTTTAACGTTGTCGCGCATTTGATACCGATTTAATTGATACTAATTTATTGGCGTGATTCGTATGCAAACGCCGCGCACGAAAAATTTAATTAGACGCCTTAACGCCGCAACAGGCGGCGATAAAACTACAAAATGAAGCCATACAGACGAGATAGGCATCTCGCAACGTGAGCGAACGCACGAAGCGAAGATTAGGAAAGCCCGCGTAACGTTACGGCTTGTTCGTCAAATAGTAATAGGCGCGATTAACACAATGGTAATTGTCACGTCATTACGCATTAAACAATTAATTAACACGCCGAATATCTGTGTATAGTTTTGTTTTATAGTTTATTACAACAAACTTTCGGCACGCCATTATTTAATCGCCTTTGCGCAGCTACAGACGTCAAACAACAACGACGCAAATAGAACGAAACCGAAAAGTCCAAAAAAACGTTAGATTCCAATGCGCCCGATTGCAAATCAGACGACTAGATGTGGTGTTGATGTCCGTAATGCGTGCGCGTCGAAATGTTTCATTCGACGCGGTGTTTGATATACGCAAATCGGCGTGATGCGCACCTTTCGGTGATGTTTTCACCGTCACATGTCAGCCGCCTACTGGTATTCGGTCGGCAGTCGGGCGCGCTTTCTTTGCGCAATGCCTGCGCAATTTCTCGTGCGTTTTGTATGCTAATGCGTTCGCGCGTCGAGCGACGAAATGCGATTGGATGACATAAAAGCGTACAACTTCGGATCGCTTCGAATCGTCTCACTTTCACTCGGCGGCGCGTGTATTGTTCGGCGATCCGTGCGCTTTGCCTCACGTGTCCAATCGGGCATTGTTTCTCGGCCCGAGGAAGCACGGCGAGGCGCGCACTTTGCATAACTCCGCTCGCGTTTATTTAGTCGAATGTGGTGAAATCTATTGGTACCTTTCTAGCGCGTCGTCCATAAAATTTGACGCATTAATGTGTCCGCATAGAGCGCGAGCACGCCGCGCACACGAGCGCAATTATCCTTGCAGGTTGTAACAATGCAATTGGAGTCGAATCAATGAATGATTTACTCATATTGTTTGCGGCGCGTTGCAGGTATATTTTTATTGTATCCGGGTGGGATGTTAACTAGAATCGTGTCGTAACTCATGTCACATCGTTGACGTTGCGCGCCGATATTCCCGGATATTTTACTTTTTCGTTTTTCCCCTGACGCAGCATTGTTGTAGGTCCGGGATAAGGCATTCCGTATTTATTAGACATTATTATACATATCAGCGCGTGGCCATTTCACGCCGAGCAAGTTTAGTATGCAATTCTGTTTAGTCAATAAAATCGTGGCCTGAACGCTACCGAAAGTGCGCCCATTGCGGACGAATAAATTTTGATTTTATTACACAGATGTGGACGCCATGACCGTGCGCGTATATTAACAACATTTAATGTTTCAACACCGTTTTCATTTGTCGCCCGCGCCACAATTTCCACTCCGAATGTGATTATTAATACAGAATTTCGTTATACAATATTCCTCAATCGGCTACCATAAAAGTTTTAATTATTTATATGATTTGAACCCTGCGAAAAATAAAAGACGCAAGTTTTATTGACTTTTTTTTCGTATTAACTATTGGTTACAAGAGTTACGAAAATATAGTTTTTGAAGTTCGTACCAATTCGACTGTAAAGATTTGAGGTTGCTTAGTAACACCAAAGTGACGTTTCAATTTACGAACTGCCACACACTCCCACGATAAGTAAAGTGTGTCGATGCGGTTAAATTGCCTCTGCCCGCCACACATAACTTACTTTGCATAAAACCCGGTATGCTTCTAATGAAGAAATTAGGTGGCAAGACAATATCTTATCGTCATCAGTAAGCCGACTACCCTACTAAACGTCGCTTATTCGCCGGGCATTTCTCAATATCACCGATGAGTAATACCACGTGCATTACTTATTTGTAAGTGCAATTATTTGTTGAGCGTTGTTCCTTGTATGTATTTATCGGCGGTAAAGTAAAACAAGTATCAATAGACGTTCTGCTCGCTTCTCGTAACAATAGTGAATAAGCGAATGAATTTTTGACGAATTGTCACATACGAAATCCGCTCGGAACGCGGAAACCTGGACCTGAATCCGAACCACGACCATTCACTATTAGTAATATTGCCGTTGTAATGTTTCAGTTAAAAGTTCTTCGGAACGACTTTCCCTCAGTTTCCGCTCCCCTTTTTTCACTGCAATCCTCTGCGCGTAAACCCCTACCTGCGTCGCTTGTAGCGCGCATTAAAGGGAGGAAGGTACGCTTGTAGTTTTCAATTGACGGCACACAAAACGCGGCGAAACACGTGAAGTGTGTGTGCTCGGCGCGCTCGCTTGTTACACCGGAAGTTTCTGGAGAAGTCGTCTCTGGCTAGACGCTGGGGTTGTTGACTAAAGACTTCCGCGCGACGGTATATCCTTGTATCCAACCGAAAACCGTCTGTTATAAATACCGCAGCGCCAAACAGCAAACGCCACACAATGCGACTTACAGGCCTTTTATGCCTTTGCCTTTTTAATCTATTCATTGCGCCGTTCATACAAATCTCAACGTACGAGCACCGCGACCGGTTTTTTCCCAAACCTTTTCCGCGATAAACACATCAAATGCTCGTCACTATTGATTTATATAATAATTGAATATAATCAGATTAATCGAGAGCGTCGATATTATGTGGGCTCATAATTGAACTCAATTAGCTGCGTTAGAGCGCCTCAATCTCCTTCAATTAGAAGTGAAAAATAAAAACATGAATCGATTAAAAGCTGGCGTTTATTCTGGTCAGTCGTGACGACTAAAGAAGCGTCTATAACTCGTTAATTGTTCATCAAAGCGTTCAGTACTCAAGGAACGAGAATTCGACGCCATTAGATACAAATCAATTAATGGCTAAGTGAATGTAATTTATTGGATTTCATTGTTTCATGAATTATTAATCGAGGTAACAATTGCTGAACAAATTCGATCCAGTAGTCCTGCTGCTACCGTTCGGCAGGCCGTGCAGTTGGCGTGGCATCGAAGACTTCTTTGGATAGCGGTGCATAGGAACGTGGACGAACACAATGCGTTTGCAAGTAGATCGTTGCATATTAGAATGCGCCATCGCATTGCGAAAATGATTGAAAATTTTCATCGCCGTTCGCGCGCAATTGACTCGCGCGCCGTGTGCTGTTGCGCGCGCGCGCGCTACGTACAAGCACATTCAGATTTGTTACAGTACTCCGTCGGGACTATTAATATTTTATAACTGTATAAATAGTGGCACGACATCGACGCACGCGCTCCGGCATCGAGCGCTGCCCATCATCAGGTACGACTCCTCGAGGTGTACCACTACGAATGTGCCGCATCCTTGTGTTCGCACTAATCATTCGAGAGTACTGTTATAGAGAGCAGAATAAATAGCTAAATGGCATATCAGTGCATGACCGCAAAATCGAAACAACGCGCCAGAAGACAACGAACGGATTCGGTCGACTTTGCGGCGCGACGCGCGAATTCATTAGCGCGCAAATTGCGAAACGCGTCTGCGTCATGACCGGATTTACAGAAAATTTAAAATAAATTCGGATATAGAGCGACTACAAACTTAATAATTGCAACGTCGGAAAGCGATTTGCGCTCCCCCTTGCATCGCAACTTCTCGTTTAAGGCCCTAATGTATGCATGTACTCGATCAGTCGTGAACGACATGCAAAAAAGCCGAATAAAGGGGTGACGGTGGATGGCGCGGCTGCGCGCGTGCTAACGAAACGCCGCGCCAGTCGAATTTGATTTAAATGTAAACATATTAGCGAACGATTGGGCGCACCTAGAGGGTGCGCCGCAGCTGCCCTCGAGCGATGCCGAGCAGTTTCGCGTCGCGCCGCCGATTTGGTCGCGCGTATGTGCAGGGTCGCCGTGTGCAGATGCAAATCAAACATTTAGTTAGTCGGAATTGTTGGCCTCGAACCTTCGCGTCGGAAGGCTCCGTGCGCGGAACTGAGCAGCGAAGGGCGCCGGGGGTCGCTTAATTGTCTTTCGATCGGCGAGCGCAAGAATTCACCTTCTGCCGAAACCGACTAACCAACTGGAAATTTACACAAATTGAATCTTAATTACTTTTTGATATGGACGAGATGAGGTAGTATACGCGGTCGCAAATCGCGCGCGAGGGTTGTCTCTCGCCCGGGTTGAATGCGTTAACGAAACACCCGGAAACTAACGGAATGAAAGGGCGGAATATAAAAGACTGCGAAATGAACAAAGTTTGCTATCCCATCGGCGATCGAAACGCTTCTAATTTTAGATCGGTTTACGCAGTACGTTTCTGCTGGTTCTCCAGATTGCGTTATTTTCTTCTCGGTTGTCTCTTGATGGTCAACCTGATGCGCCTTGCTGGAGCATGCGCGCCGCGGCCGATGCTGCCGAGCGGGTCCAGGCCGACAGCAAAACACATTTAAGTGAATAACAGTAATCAAACAATGAGATTTAAGAGCCGCGCATGCAACGCGCCGGCTGTCGCGGTTGCAGGACTTGCC
>JAODGE020007079.1:0-12314 GCA_027574965.2 Ecitophya simulans
AAACTAGCTTAATCGACGCAGAATTGAACGTAGATTCGAATGGTACTAAGCAATTTTGTCTAGAGTTAATATTAGTGGAGATAATGTTTGACTGATTTAACATTGCATTCGATTTTTGACAAAAGTGCAAACGGGTACCACTTTGCAGACCTGCTCTGTGAGCAGGATCAGGACCGATTAGAGTAGGGGAGTAAGATGTAATTTACGCCTCACCAGCAGAGAGATGAATACGCCAACTGGTCTAATGCATTTTATTACTGATATTCATCAATATAATAAATAATACATATGTTGTATATAATTTATAATAAATATAATATTAATTGTACATTAGTAATATCATCACAAAAATAATACTCATAAACCATAAGCAGTAAAATATACGTTAATTGTCGCAATAATAACCACTGTCGTCACACGTAGAATGAATTCATATTGATTAAGTTAACTTCCGGTATCGCTTATATGCTCAAAACGGTTTACAGTTAGCCATAGATCAGTGGAATCGTCGAATCGAATCGAATCCGCATCGCGTCGTATTGAATATCTCAATTTTAAATTACACTTTAGATCCGTTAGAAATCTTTACAAGTTTACAGTTGTAGTTTACAGTAAAGTTTACAGAGCGTTGGAGACTTTATAATAGACAGAGAATTTCAAATGTAACTATGGCCACGTAATTCTCCCGCCACATTTCCGATTACGGCGCAGAGACGAACACGACCTCCAGTCCAGCCAACAAAAACCATTCGCGCGTCGAGATTAGCAGCTCACTGAAAATCCGTTAATTGCAATTATAATCGTAATGTTACGCTTGTTGTCCGCATTTGGATGTAATACTTTTAACTTGAATTCGAACGTGTTGAACATATCACATTATCACGAAAATCTAAACCGATAGTATTGTTAACACCGATATAGTATTTGTTACACATGGCGTTCGAATAATAATAATAATATTAAATATGTGTATAGGCTCTAAACACGTTTTTTTTTTTGTCATTAACAAGTGTTTGTGTTACAAATATTCTCAATAATTTTGTCGCGGCTCGTTCGTCAACAGTATTCCGGTATTTCATCTAAACAACAATAAATAATATCGACTAGGATAGCGGCCGCGGCTTCAGTTGGATAGGAATCATATTTGGTATGCTTCTCTGATTTAGCATTCAGTGTTGCGCGAGAATAAACAAATTCGACATCCGAAAATAACGAAACAGACTGCAAAATCAATGCTATCGCTTGCGTCGGTAGTTTTGCCGAGAATATAATAACAAAATCAGCTTGCCTAGTCAAATTTAATCCCACTTTACATCCACTGCTATACTTGTATGCAAGGATAACAATCCTTTTCGTATTTTGTATTTTTTTTTGTTTTATTTTTTCGTTCACTTTTTGTTATAAGGTATAATATGTAAAGCTTTTTGTATTAATGATATACAATCAAAAACACGTATTAATTAGTTCATAGTATCATTTATCATATATAGTAAGATTCATATCACAATTACATATTTTTAGGTTTCGTTTATTTTTTCTTGTTTAATCATAGTTCTGCGTAAAGAAATTAGCCAATCGAGTATGTTATGCGTTTCGGTCGTACACGCGCGTGTACGGTGTTTTAGAGTATCTCCTGTGGGCATGGTAAGAGCGGTTTTCGATCTATCCATAGGTGTTAGCGACATCGATAAATAAGTGGTCCTGTTTAATAAGTTTCCAGTGTCAATGGCGGGCTACGCGTACCGGCCGCTCGCCAAGAAGCGTAATAATATAGAAACGTGAGTTGCGTTCGTAGAAACGGCGACGCTAAATAAATACCTTGCGCTAAGTTCAGGTCCTTAGGAGGGTCTTAGGAGGATTTTTGGCCCCGGTTTTGATGATTATTCCCGCGGTACTTGCGCTCGCCGTTCGGCTGGTGTTGATAGTTATTGTTGCCGCCGCCGCCGCCGCGTCGGCCGTGGCCCTGATGAATCTGGCCCTGCTGCTGGTAGACGACGTGGTGAGCGCCGGATTGCAGCTGCGGCAGGCTGTCGACGTGCGACGCCTGCGGGCGGTTCTGCTGCTGCCAGTAGTTCTGCGTGTGCAGGGGCGGGAACCAGTTGGGGCGGTAGGCTTGTCCGGCGGCGCCGCCGCCGCCGCCGCCCCCGCCGCCGCCCGCACCAGGTACGTTCGGCGAACTGGCGACGTGATTCTGACCGGACGGGTTGCTGCCCGACGTGTTGTTGGCGACGTTGCCGGCGTTGCCGCCGTTGCCGCCGTTGCTGCCGTTGCCGCCGTTGCCGCCATTGCCGCCGTTGCCACCACGACGGCGTTGGCCACTATTGCGCTGCTGGTGATGGTATTCGCGCTGCTGTTGTTGTTGTTGTGGCTGCTGGTAAGCGACCGGCGCGTTCGCAGCGACTGCGGCTGCGGCATTCTCTCGTCGGAGGTCCGAATTCTCTCGTCGGAGGCGTCGGATGAGCGACTCTGCGTCGTCCAGCTTGCGGAGGAGTTCAGGGTCTGGCGGTATGCCTCGTTCGCGTTCGCGTTCACGATCGCGTTCGTATCGTTCTAGTTTCCTTAAAAAACAAAAAAAAAACATGTACAATCATCGACTGACTCGCGCGTGTAAACGAAGTCGTACTTTTTCTGTTCGTCCACGATTGCCGAAAGATAGACGTTGCGACATTCAGACTCCTGGAGTTGAATCTTCATCTCTCCGAGCTCCTTTTCCAATATCTCCACTTGCAATGGAGTTATGTTGAGCGTCTTCGGACTGCTACTGTATAACTGAAACAGAGCCACCATAAGGTTAAAGCGAGCTATGAAACCATCGGATTAACAAACATAATCGCCACGAAATTATGACAAACGTCACGAAACGATTTACATCGACATGCATGAACGTAATTGCTTCCAACATGACTTCATCAGATGTTAATTTGATTTTAGTGTGACATGGCACCGACAAAAGTAAAAGTTTCCAGTTCAATAAAACGACGCAATAAACATTTATACGATCCTCGAAATATTCGCGTTATACCTTTTGCTTATCGTCCTCCGGCGACGATGGCGTGCTAACGTTCGTGCCCTTGGCAAACACCAACTGGAATTGCAGCTCTGTAATATAAGCAATTAGGCCCCAATTAAATCGATTGCGAGATACGTTTGGGTTTATCCGCCGCGTCACCGTTAAGCGACCGATATGTTACCTCGATTCCTGTGCCGCAGACAATCGATCTCGTGGTGCAGGCCGGTGAGCATCAGCTGATGTTGCTCCTGCAGGTACTTGATGTTCTGCTCCAGCTGCGCGACGCGACCCTCGCCGCCGCCCGTCGACGCCGTCGGCACGGGACTCGCGACCGGCGGCGCGGCGCTGCCGGCGCCGTTGCACTTGCCATTCGCGCCGCCGGCGTCCGGCGACCGTATGTCCGTATTCCTGCCGAGCGCGACCACGTCGCCGGCGCTGTTCTTGCCTTTTGCCACCTGCACATACGGAAGCAAACGTTAACCGTCGCCGGCCGAGGCGGTGCTATCTGCGGCAAACTGCGGCGTTGACCTGAGCGGTGCCGGCGAACGCCTGCACCGGCATTTTCACCATCACTTTGGAAGCCATGTTGGATCCGGTCGGCGCGGCCACGCGCGCACGCCGAGCACCGAGAAGCGCGAAGCTGTCGCGACGCTGGTCGGCCGATCGCGGCCGGCTCACTGGCGGCCGCTTGCGGCAGGTGGTGCACGGGGCGCGTCGCTGTCGCTGACGGACGATCTATCGTGCATCACGCGTGTCTCGCGTTAGTCACGGCGCGCGCGGCGTGCGAACGACGACGCCTACGCCAAGCTTTTGCGTCGCCGGGGCCGGTCGGCGCGGCGGCGGCGCGGCAGCGGCGCATGTTTTATTGATTTACGCCACGAGCGGCGTGCGACGCGCGCTCTCCGCCGCCACCGCCGCCACCGCCGCCGCCGCCGCTCTCGGAACAATCCGACGTACGTGACCAAAGCGAGGTTTCGCCCGGCGCGACGATAATGTCGAGCTGCCGAAATGATTTCACGCGAGGTGAGAGCATCATCGGCGGCATTGAGCTACGGATTACGAAACTATTTTCGAACCCGTCCTCGTGACACAGTGACCAGTCCTCTATAATTATCTGCATAACAACAGCGTCGCGCGCGTCTGATTTCGAGCAGTACTTACGAGAAGTTTCTCTAGTAGTTCGCCGTCGACCAGGGCGGCGGTGGCGGTTTGAGGTAGTTCGATCGGCGGCAGTACAATCGCCTTCAGGCTCGTCTTTCGCGCGGTGAGCACATGGCCCGAACCGCGCTCCCGGTAGTGTCGCATCGGATGCGTCGCTCCGACAACGAGTTCCTCTTCAAAAGAATAAATGAAAAACCAACGTAAAATTACTGCCACGGCGCGCAATTATCGCGCGTATAGTCTGCACTGCAAATATGCACCAGTTCAGTCAGTTTGACGACTGGCGCCCGTCTCCTAGGCGTTCGCGCACGGAGCACCCGGAAACGCTGGGAACTGGGGGTGCTCTCGCCCTGCGCTGACAGGCATTTTCTGGAAACCGGTGTCTCTGAGGTGTCGCTGTTTGGTCGATTCGCCGGCAGCGGCTATGCGTGGATAATGTAAATTCGGCGCAGTGCATCGACGACGTTGCCATGACCACCGCACAGCTGACGGTGCTCAACACAAACACGAGCGCCGAACGTGGTGGGTAGGCGCGAGCGGGTATGCCCCACATCCTTGAAAAGAATGCATTTGTTTACATCGTCCACAATCGGCTTCGGTTTCACTTCGCGAAACGTGTCGTCATATTGATTGCGTTGCGCGCAATTAGCTCCAATGGAGCTCCTGCTGGAAGTGTACATTCGCGACGAGGACAGACGTAAACTACAAGTAGGTGAACGTATGATTTTTATTACGTTAAATACGCGTGCGTTGATCGAAAGTGTGACATTTGTTCATAGCAATTTTCTCGGGCTGTGTAGAGTAGTCGAGGCTCACTCGGCGGCTACGGCGGAATCGTGCGAAGACAACCTAGCATCCCTCGCAGAGAGGATGGCCGGTTGCGGTCACCTTGAATATTCCAGTCGTAATGACCGTGTTGCATTTCTAGAGATTAGGAAAACGGCGCGACCAGCGTGAAATGCGAATTGTATTGTAGCGTCTTACGTTGCACTTGAAGCAGTGCGGATGCCACTTGCCGCCGAGCGCGACGATTGCGGTGTTGGGAATGGCCTCGCCGCAGTTCCTGCACTTGTCGGCCACCTTTTCCAGGAAGCACGCGTGGCACACGGCGCCGCCGTCCCGCTCGTGGTACTCCGCCTCGGAAATCGCGCGCTTGCACAGCGCGCACGTGAAGTGCTCCGGATGGAAGTTCTTGCCCATGGCGGTGACGCGCTTCAGCAGTATGGGCTCGCCGCACACGTCGCACAGCTGGCACGACTTCTCGTAATCGCGCTGGCACAGCGGCTTGCCGTCGCGCTGATGGAAGGTCGCGTCGGTGATGGGCTGCTTGCATTCGCCGCACGTAAAGTGATCCGGATGGTAGTTCTTGCCCATCGCCGTGATGGACTTGCCCTCGATGGTGCGCTTGCAAGCGTCGCACGTCATTACCTAGCGAACGGTCATTAGTTGCCGAACGCGTCTTTGCTTTGACAAACAAATAAACAATAAAAGCAGTCGCGTTCGAGTGCGTGCGGCTGGAACGAGCGTGTCGAGCAAATGTTTGCGATTTGATGCGGCGCAGTAACGTTAGTCGCGCGGCCGGCGGTTACATCATTCTCGCTAAAACAAGAGCGAACGCCGCACTGAGTCATCGTGCGTGTGACGAATCGCGCCGGTTTTTAAGCAAGGTGAAAGTGCTCGTTGTTTTCGGCTCGAATCTGATCGCGGCGCGCAATTGCCCTGTCGCCCTGTCGAGTGCCGCAAGGACCGATCGCATTGTCGGGAGCAATGCGCCGGCCTCCTATTTATAACATGCGGAAAAATCGTGCGAAACGAAACGGCGCTCTTCCGGTAATGCGAGCGCGCACGTCGGCACAGGAAACTAGGTGAAAATGGACTCGCCCAATAGCTCCGATGCTCTGGCGCCCGGCCGTCCCATCACCGCGCCGCCGAATGGCAAAAAAACGTTATTACTGCGAAACACGCACGAGAATGCACGCCGGTCACGACCATCATGTGGATTAGCGCCGGCACGACGAATTGGCGCCGCCGAGGCGTTCGCCAATTCGTCGCGCCGCGTGAAATGCGAACGAAATGCTCACCATCTTGATGCGCGTTGATCGATGTGTCGCCGACGCTGATCGACTTCGGTCCTGCCGGAACCCGCTGGCACGGAGCGAACTGGGCTGGAAGCGCGCGGCGAATGAAAAGCGGCGTAAATCGCGCCCGCAATTGCGGCTGGTTAGCGCACGAATACCGACTTCTGCGAGCGCAGACGCGTATTTAACAAATCGCGAATTGCGGCGCGGCCGGATTTGCCTTGAGCCTTATCAACGTCGATGCTCGCGGGCTTTCCGTGCCGCCGCGTGCGATGCGTTTCAAACTTCGCCCGCACTCGAAAGGCAATACCCCTTAAAAACGTTTCGCAAGTGGTTTGGCTTTCGACTTGCGGATCGCTCGCGCCAGCAACAACGTCTGACTGATGCACGTTTGAAGGGGAGACTTGTCAGTTGTTGAACGCCGCCATGTTTGCACAGCCAGCTATTTTTCATTAAAGACGCGCGATCGAATTCCCCAACAATAAGCCAGAGTAAACAATCATTTTTAACCGGCGCACTATATCTTATCAATAGATTAGTTTGAAGAAAATAGCACAACTTCAGGGACGAATTCGACAATTGAGAGCTAATCCCCATATAGAGATAAACGAAAGCCTGCGTGTTTCCATGTTTCTTCGCACTTCACACACATCTTCCGGTTCATTTTTGTCAATCCACATCACTTATTAGGTATGGCAAGGTTGGAGATTATTTTCAATTTTTTTTCTTGGATCATTGAATCACACATAATTTGATTACAAAATGACGTTTAACATGACCATATTCCGTCAACGCTGCTTAATGAACCTGATATAAACTAAAATCAACAAAACTGTGTTACCCTCACACGCCGCGCGCCTTATTATTATATAAAGTTTAATTTTGAGTCGACACGATAACAATTACATTTTTCGTCGTGAAACACGCAGCAATCTGTTTTGCGCAGTCACAATACGCTCGCATGATAACATGTATCGGGTTTTACTCAACACTCAGCATCTGATGTCATAATTAAAAATAAAACAATGTGCCGAGGTTGATTGGCACTGTAATTAATTGTATGCAGAGCGCACACTTTGCACATTATGCACATGCGTCGAATGATTAATGCGCGGCCAAGCTGTCTGCCCGATTTTGGCAAAGAGACGCGCCGCAATGCATAATATTGACTCAACGCGTTATTAAGCAATTTGATTACAAATCACTACACATCTGCGAGGTATCGTTATCAACGAGGTTTTCTAATCGGCTTCAAAACACAATCCACCTCGGGCAAGTTATTTCGTCGTGGAAACGAATACATATCCGAAGAGGATTCTGTGCACGTACATAATCCGCCGCCGATCGAATGCAATCGCAATCTGGGCATTTTAATTCGTATTAATTTCTAAATCTAGAATGTGTTGCAATTATTAAACGAACGTTTTATTGATTCTCGCGCCATAAAAAATAGCAATTTTGTTTATTTGCGATTGCGAAAATATCGATTGCGTCAGACGCCGTAATTGGTTGGAAATTATTTGTAATTTTATTCCGCGCATTGTTCTTGAACTCGATAATAAGACCCAGTTGGCAAGCTGTAAATAATTTAAAAAAATAAAAATAAAATAAACAACAACAAAAAAACGCGTTGTCGTCGTCGAGATTTAATGCACACCCCGTTCGGCACTGTGACGTCACTTGGCTGTGTGTGGTTGTTATGTGATAGCACATGTCACATAGGCTGAACGCAACGTTTAGCACGTCACGCCGTGCGGCACTTTTCCGTAACGTATTTTTTCCCCAATTATACACACAATTTTATACACGTATCTAAATATACATCGAGACCACGCCCGGTTCGCTGTGTGGAGCGAGTGCGTTCGAGACGTAATCTTAGGTGTTTTTCGAGAAGTCATCATCGCGCCTTAATTGCGCTGACCGAGTCGGCAAATCATGACTAATATCGATTTTATAGTGCAAGTACGATCTAATCTTATCATTTCGCCGCGCTCTCGCACCGTCACCGTTTACAACGATTGCCGCGTTTTGTCCAGAATTCCACGCAGAAGATCCTAAGTTTGATCAAAGGCCTGCCCGACGAGAAGAAGCTGGAGGCGGCGTTCGCCGTGCCCACTTCGGAGTCGTCGTCGAGTCGGCAACCGCGGTTCACGCGACATCCCAGGCACTGCGAGGACGTCACGGAGGGCGTCATGGACGACGACTATAATGACGACACGTCGGCGTCGACTATTAGGGACGAGATGGTCAGCGCGTCGTGTAAGATTCACGAGAATCTCGGCGCGCATTTGCACCACGACTCCTCCGATGAATTTTGCGACGTGACCGTCCGCACGGAGGATGTCACTACGTACTCGCACGAATTGGAGGACGCCTTCGATCCGTTCCAATACGACAGCTTCGTAGTGGGCCCGATTGTGCGCAAGCCTAAGAGCAGGGCCAAGGGAAGCGGCAGGCAGTATCCGCTGTCGAAGATCAGGAGCATCACGGACTACGAGAAGGCGATCAAGAAATTCGAAAAGAAAGTTAGGAAGACCAAGGCGAAGGAGCCGAAACGTCGCAAGAGCAGCTCCACGCCGGTGTCAGCACCGCAGTCGGCGCGCAAAGATGAGACTTCTTCGCTGCACATGCCCACTAGCGTTGAATCGATCGATGAGCCATTGGTCGACTCCAACACGGATTCGATCGAAAGGAAGCATAGTCATTCGCAGTCTGAACCACTGAAGCAAATTCGCATCGACATAGAGCCAAAGATAAAAGCTATGATGGCGCGGATTCTGAACACTTTGTTGGATTGCAGGTAAAACATATAAACTAGCTGATGCTGTCACCTTACGTCCATCTTTCAGATCAATTTTTGTCGATGGCATTGAACCACCAGACGGACGGTTGGATTACGAAAAGCGAATGAAGCGAAACAGTGCGTTTTCATCAAGATTTTCACGAAACTATTTATATCAGCTGGTCATAAATGTAAGTGTTGTTTGAACTGGCTCGGGCGTCCTAAACACCAGCTCTATACGTTCCAGAAAGTCGAAATTGAAAACATCATAAACCCCTTCGGAAAGACCAGACGAACAAACTCCTACATACTGGGCCACCGTTTCTTCAACGCCTTCCAAACGATTTACCTGGCCATGGATGCTTATAAAAAGCACCTGCCAACCGGCGTGCTCAACGGGCTGCCGTCGAAGTTTCGCGAACTTTTGGAGATTATTCTAAAGTTCATCGATCTGCTCCGTCCCTTCATCGATCCGCCGTCGAATGTGGAAACCGTAGTTGATGTATGTATCGCGGTGATTAATCGCATGTCGCGGCGCCAATCAGCTAATGATTTACAGACGTTGACAAACTGTTGTAAGACAATGCTGGCCGATAAAGCGTTGGAATATTCAACGAAAGTGGCTTTATCCAACATGTCCTTCGCGCACAAACGTCGCAAAGCTGTCAAAGCCATGACTTTCAGTCAGCGAATTCAGAAGCGATTATCAATGTATGCCAGTGCGACGCAACCCAAACCGAAGTGGGTAGTCTCGGGCCGAATCGTGCGTGCGCTCTGATAACAACGTGTCGTTTTAGATATCAAGTGCCTTCGAGATACAAGACTGCCACGTTCAAGCACCGTCCCCCGCCGCCGCCGCAACCGACGCCCAAGGCTGCGAACAACAAATTCCGCAGGCGCAAGAAGCCCTACGTGGAGCCGCTCGAATTGGGAAATTCGTCCGATACTGTCGTGCCGAGGAAAAGCAACAATTCGAAAAAGCTGGACGTCAAAGACATCGACAGCGATGTCTACACCTTCGTTGAAGGTACGGCGTTCGAGCAGCTGGATGGATATGACAACTTTAGCGATTGCAAAAACTTGCGGAGAATCGCCGGGCAGTTCTACAAGCAGGTCATCAAGAAGGATCAGGTATGAAGCCGCGAATCGTTTTGCTTATATTTATAAAAACCACCAAACAAACGGAACAAACGCAACGGTAATAAATACGCAAGCTGGGCGCAATCTTCGAATCATGACGGGTTTAAAGCTGACTTCAAAGATACGAATGGATCCAGAGATCGAAGCAACATTGACGATGACGACGGGCGGTGGCTGTTTAGCATTTGTCGCAGATGGGCATGCCGTCGGTGTCCACCTTGATCTTCTCGCACTTGATGGGGTTTTTGCATTTCTAGAATAGGACGCTGCGGTCAGTTCGATTAAGCGCACTCGCAACGCGCGCCGGTACCTTGCACTTGAAGCAGTCGGGATGCCACTTGGCGTCCAGCGCGACCGTCGCCGGCCCGTCGATGACCTTCTCGCAGGCCTTGCACTTGTCGGCGATGTTCGTGTTGAAGCACTTCTCGCAAATGGGCCTGCCCTTGCGCTCGACGTAGCTCTGGCCGATGAGCTTCGTCTTGCACAAGTTGCACACGAAGTGGTCCTCGTGCCACTCCTTGCCCATGCCTTTGATGACCTTCTCGCGGATGATCTTGTTGCAGCCGTGGCATTTGGGGAGCTGCTCTTCGTAGTCCTTCAAGCACAGGGGCTTGCCGTCCTTCTGTTGGAACTCGTTGTCGGTGATCGGCTTCTTGCACTTGTCGCAGACGAAGTGCATCGGGTGGTAGGCTTTGCCCAACGCGTTGATGCACTTGCCCTCGATGGGTTTCTTGCAGTGGTCGCATTCTTGGGGCTTCTTCGCGGCGTCCGCCTGCGGACAAACGACGTTTGTACAATTTGTGCGCCGCGTTTAGTAATCTCGGGCGAAACTTTCCAGGAAATGAGCACGCAAGAATACATTTGCATCCTCGACCATTTCATGGAGTTCATCGGCGAGACGATTCTACCAAACGGCGCCGACAAGGCAAAACTAACGCAGCGACAGTTGGAGAAGTCCTTCGGGAAGGACATTGACAACATGAAGTTCGAGGAGTTTGTTGGCACACTCATAGCGGTCGCCAACGAAAGACATGGTAAAACGGGTTCACAGTGTCAAGGACCGCCGCCCGCTCCGGCCTCCACGCCGAATCTAAGCCCCCCGGAATACACCTCTCGTGATACAAGCCCATCTGGGAAACCCGTCCAAGGCCAGAGAATAAATATCTGCTCCGACATGCATTTCAAAAGGTAAGCTCACATCGCCGACCACGTGGCCCGCAGGGCTTACGATGGTTATTATTAAAGGTGACGCTTATTTTGTTCCATATCCTTGCAAAATTCTCGAAAATTCTGCCGGAGCGGCCAAATACGGCTGGTGCAGTTTGTGTAGGCGCGCGCCCGTTGACAAGTCGACATGTTGCGCTTATTCTCGATTATTTATAGCGAAAAGATGTTTTCGTAGAGCGCGCAAACGTGATTTGTCGAAAAATTTAAATAACGCGTATTTCGCTCGGCCGAGCAACGCGTACGCACGCCGGATCTTTCGAGACTGTGACCTGACAGGATGATTTCTCACGCCCGACGCTGTCCTGGTCAACATCGTAGAAATATATCGTTGTTTTAGTTTCGTTCTAAATTCGTAACTTTTTTTTTGCTGGACCTGAATAATGAATGCGTTATTACGACCGCTGAACGCTCGACGGACATAAATCCGAGAGTTATTGCCAAAAGTTTACGAAAAGAACGCCCACGGCTTGCATCATTAGCATTGGCACAATCAATTTCAGTTTTATATGATCATCCTCACATTCTGACTAATTAAGACAGCAAAGCGTCTGGCGAAAATCATGCATGGACTTCAAACAGTTTTGCAATTTGTGGAAACCTGAATGAAGCGCGTCCGTCGGGTGTATCTGTGAGTTTAGGCCAACGTTAGTTTTATGATCTGTGCGACTTACCATTTTCGTTCGGTTTAATGATCGCGAACGCTTGAATGTGATGCTGAACGTCCAGCGGTTGGAAAACGACTGCTACTACTTTGTGTTCCGAAGGAATGATATAAAAAGCACGCGCCTACACGTTTTCCACCACAAGTCCGAACGCTATTTTTAACCAAAATTTCCACTTTCAAGTGTGTACCGCTTGATATACAAATTACGTGCACATCGCGACCACTCGCACAATGCGTTTTGTGCTCCTATTA
>JAODGE020007086.1:0-14134 GCA_027574965.2 Ecitophya simulans
TCACAATTGTGGTTATTAAAATGTCACATTTTATTAAGATACTTAATTTGTCAATAAATGATCGAATTTTTAAATGAATAGTTTAGGAACAATAGTGGGAAAATGAGGCAAATATGGACAACAGAAGGATTATGTTTTTGATTAACGTTTGTACACATTCAATGCCAATAAAATAATAAATTTGGTGGATTCACTTTTCCAGTAAATTATTCCGAACGTTGATTATGTGTATTGTTGTTTGATTGGGTGGTTTTCGCCTGTCAATTTAATAACAAAATGTAGTTTTCCAACCCTGGTCATTCTCGTTCCAAAAATTTCGCGGAAATTAGTCGTAGCTACCTCATTAGAAACGTGCGATTCTCGAGATTTCAATTTCGCGGAAACCGGCACGACACGCAAAATAATGCGCCTCGCTTGCAATCACGTTCGCAGACAACAAACGCCTGCGATGCGGTATCGGTAAAAGCGTCCGCGATCCCGTCTCATATATATCGCTGCCCCCGTCGGTCCTTACCGTTGTTGTCGCCGCGAATCTGCCGCCGCGCGCGAATCGCAAATCTGTTCGGCGACTCGTAACTCACGCCGACGTCGCGACGTCCGCGTCCGCGTGGCACTCGCATGCATGCATACCGGCGATCGCGCGTCTTTTATTACCGCCGGCGAATAAGTTGCGCGTCGAGCTGGTTTCGGTACGGTCGCGGCGAGAGCGCGCGCGATCCGACGCGACGATTCGGCCCCGGCCGATCGCCCGCCCGAGATCCTAACTCTACTGCCAGACAATGCCTGTCAATTACTTCTTAATTAAACCCCTTGTCACGTCATGTTTATGCCGTTGACCATTGCGCGCCACCGCGGCCACTAAACGCTTTAATGCACATTTCGTTTACGGCGAATGAGGGCCGGTACTGGTCGCGAGCCGCCGCCGTAAACCAGCCGCCTTCGCTCCACTTGTAGTCGCGCGTTCGCAGCGCCAAAACGGCAACAATATGAGCGCGGAAAGGATATGCACGCGGGGAGAACAATGTTCGCGCTGGGCGCGAACGCGTCGGTTGTAAATTCGCGCTAGGTTGTTGGCAAAAATTGGAGAACACGCTAGGAAGCGTCGACCGCGCGACCGGCGCGAAAGAACGCTCGGAAAGGAAGCGCGCAATTTATTAGTTCGTGATCTATTGGTAACGTGCGCGAGAGTTAAATCCGATCGGAAAATTAAACGCTCGTAGATTAGCAAATATTTTTTCGGCGAACGGGAGGTGTTGTTCGCCGATTGTAATCTGCAGCGCGCTCCGAAAGCGTTCGACGCTTGTTTATGCGGTGATTGACGAGCATTGCGGCTCCGGCGAGGTTCGTCGATTTTCGCACAGATGGCGCTGCATGTACCGCGACGGCTCGAGAGGCGTGCGCGCGTGCGTCGCGCGGGATGGTGGGACACAACCTGCGGCGCCCGACCGGTCCCATAAGGCGGGCAGCGTGGTCGGTGCTCGACTCCTGCGCGTAGCAGGAGCGCATGGCGCGTCGGGCGGTGAGGGTCTCGCCGTCGCGTCGTCGACGTCGGGCGGCGTAATCGCGCGCGCGCGCTCTCCTCGGTTCGCCGAAATGTTGGAACAAGTTGCCAGGCGCGTTCGCTCGCTTGTTTTAACTCAATCTGTGCGTTCGGCCGCAACGCGTTTTATCAAATTAATTTCAACACGAACGCGTTTTGCCACCGCCAGCTCTTCGCGATTCAATAAAAAAAAAACAAACAACACCGTCTCCATTTCGAATTAATTAACCCACTAAATCGCAATGCGCATAACCAGAAACGAGTTCGATTATTACCTGCCACCGCTACAAACGTGCAATGCAAGAAGAAAGAAACCATGTTTCTAATTAAGCCGTCAACGTTTTTCTCAATTAATTCGTTGCGTCTTTTGTTTTTGTTTTTTAATTTTTTTCGTTCTGCCGAGCCCCGAATATCTCGTGCAGGGCCTTGTTTAGTTAAGCCTTCACCGTAGCGCCCGGGACGGGAAAAAATTGAACGCGCCGCGCGTCAAGCACCGTGGGTCATAATTTATAGCGCATACATGTAAACTTGTTAAATAAAATAAGATGCGATAAATCAGGGTGCCCACGCAACGCGGCGGGGCAGAGTGCGACCGAAACGATCAAACTGTGTGATGAGAGCAACACATTTAAATGCGGACGCACCTGATCCTCGACGCGATTATTCGCGTGTACGCGGCGATACTTACAGAAATCGAAGTAATTGCTCTTCACTGCCGGCCGCGCGCAAACAGATTGCCGTTAAACATGTGATCGTGCTATTGTAAACACTCGATTATTTATCGCATCTTTCATTTTGATTGATTCATTATGGAATATGAGTAAATTCATTTCCATTCGTTGCGCGCTCGCCGGCTAATGATAAATTATTGTTTGGCAAAATGATTGCGCTTGATTTAAGGCTTCGTTCGCGCGATTTATTTATTGCGCACGAACTTGGTGTACCTGAACCTAATCGAATTTCGGAAGAAGAAAAAAATTGTGCAACGAGCGGCGGATCGTTTTTCTGGCGGAGAAATAATCTGTGCGAAAAAAAGGCACATCGACACCGACGGCGCAGATGGCGATCGGTGGATCAGCGTTGCATTAACATCGAGCCATAAGTCATCCGCGTTATCCACGTCATCCGGCGACAACTGAAGTGCACTGCGCCGCACTGGTGTTTGACACATCGGGCCGGCACTCGACGTCCATCAATTGTTGTTTCGCGCCGGCAGTTTTTTGCCTGCATCGCCGGCCGGGCGACGAGTAAAGTATATCGCGGCGCTTTCATCCCTTCGCCGCCTTTGTTTCTGATCGCAGTCAATCTCTGATAGCGCCGCTTTTTTCATGCCGGAGGCGACGCGACGATAGGTGCCATCGGGCCGGCGCGATTGGTTGTCCTGGCGTTATCCTTTTACTTTACGATTGTTGCTGTGCGCCGATATTGCGCCGGTCCGTGAGGCGCGCGCTGCAAGCGACATTCATGTAGATCAGTCGGACAATACGTGAAAGGGAAGTGCTGCGAGTTTTGTCACCAGCCGTTGACATTTCCGACGAGATGGAATGTAACTGCACCTTTGAAAATATTTTTACGGACTTTTGCTAAAAACTCGTATACACAAATATGTAAATATTTTCCCTATCCCTGTTTGATAACTTCTTTCTATTCTTTACAATTAGTACAATTAGTATTTTCTCTATTGTGTCATCCTAAAATTTACGCGGTCTTCTTCTTCTTCGTCTTCTCATCTTGGATTCCCATGCACCTCTAGTTTGGCTTTCTTCGTCCATTCTCGTCATGTATCCCCACCATGATAGTTGTTTTTCCACTATGAAATCTTCCATGCTCCAAATTTCTTATTTCTTCACTTTCAATTTTGTCCATTTTTGTCACTTCATATACCTTTCTTATCTTATCCTGCTTCTCAGTCTGTTGTTTAGTGTCCATGTTTCACTTCTATATGTCATTGCCGGTTTATAAATTGCCCGCTATGTATTTATTCAGTATGTAGTATTGTTTCTTAGTATAAGTATTTGCTAAAATCTGAACCAATTTATTTTTTCTACTCGTGCACAAACAACAGTCCTTTTTCACCGCGAGCAGTGCGCAAGATAGCAATTTTTTTCACAACTACTTTTTTTCAAACTTAAAAAAAGTGCACAAAGTGCACAGCTGTTTATGCAAACAATTTGTCGCGGCAAGCACATATTCTGAATGGGTATTTATAAACTATTCTTATGGTGATAAGCATAATTTGATAATTTGTATAATTTAAGTACAAGAAAACTGCGTATCGCCGGCCATATTCCCAACTTAGCACCAGTATCGTAAAGTGGTTCGAACGTTTGCGGCGTAGAGGCGTCAAAATGATAGCAGGCAGGATCATTAAAACGTTACGACCGCCACCGAATTGAACTCGCATCTCCAGGCGTCGCGCGCTTTAATAATTGCAAAACGTTGAATTTTTCGCTGAAATCGGTTTATTTGTTCCACGCAACGGCGACACTTTGTCAGCGAGCGGCGTATTAACAACAAACGCGACAACAACATAGAATCACTTTTATTATTTATTGCGCACCGCCATCGATTATAAATAATGTTATTAAGTTGCGCTTTAAGCTCGAAATTTATTGCGTTGCCGCCGCGCGCCATCGAACCAGTCACAAACAACGCCACCGGATGGCGACGAGCTCTCGAAAATGGAAAATACAAAAAGTCGCGCGAGTGCGCCGGCCGCTCATTAGCATGGGTGCAAAAATCGCCATAACCAATATACACTGCATGTCGCGTATGCTAATGTTATTGCTAAGCGAGATTTTTCAACACCTATAAAACGCAATAGTTTATTGAACGCCATCGGCGATGCGCATGCACGCGCTCGCGTTCTTAATCGACGTCATAACGATCCCAGGGCGCGATTCGTCGACCAATCGGGTCTTTCGGCGCGTTTCGAATAAAATTTCAATATCTAATAACCGCGATGTTCGGCCGCGTAACATTCATCCGTGAAATTTAGCACTTCGTCAATAACAACGCGCGATTCGATCGCCGGCGCGTTTCATCCGGCGCGGCCGTCGGGCGATTTTAAATCACCAACGTTAGCATCCATTAACGGCGGCGCGAATGAAATGCGCATTCGTTGCCGCCGCCGCCGCCGCCGCCGAACGCGCGATGCGGCGCGGCGCGTAATTCGGACTCAATCATTTTTCGACATCGGCCCGCCGCATTAGCGCATTATATTCAGAATTATGAGTCTAATTACTAGGTGAGTTATGCCATTCATTACAACGACGATAAATAATAAACGCATTACGTGCACCGGCGGCGGCGCGGCGTCGAAGGACGGCCGCCAGCGACCGCCCGACGCCGGCAACGCTTATGCGTTTCGGCTTTATGGACGGCGGCGTGATTGAAAATAGCCAGTATACGCCGAACGGGATACATCACACAACTCGACGAGCACGTAGAAATGTATTAATCTCCTCTATGCGTCGATATGTACAGTGCGTTTTCCTGTACGCGACTTTGGTTGAAAATATCCGCACAATTTTTGTCCGAAATTGCTGTCACATTTACAGCGTACAAACAATTTCTATGTTCGATTTTCGAGAGGACAATAATTGTATACAGTTTGGGGCAATTAAAGTTGCCTACAATGACCAATAGGTATGCGTTGTGCATCACCGGCGAGGCCTGCATTCTTCATTAACAAAAACTATATATTTCTATTATCGTCGTGCAATCGGCAACGAATCGACCAGATTTTCGACCGAATGAAATGCGCACGCACCATTGAACGGCCCGCACTTGGGGGGTGAGGGTGGCGGGCGAGCGCGCGCGCGTAATGTTGACGATGATATTTGGCAAATATCGCTCGTCGGGTTGCGACTATATTGAATGCTTTTAATTTGAAAATATGCAACATGCACATGACACTAATCAGAATGACCTATAAATTATTCGTCGTATTATCTAATAAATGAGAATATATAATCATCAGGCGCCGATCGACATTCCCCGTCGCCTGAAAATATGCGAAACATCGCACAAATGCGGCGCACTGTTATTTTCCGGTTTTATTTTATGTTCGAACGATAATTAACACGTAATTCTGCATTTCACGAGCGCGGATTGTTTATCATCATTAGGATCGACTGTTCTCGGAGAAATCGACTTCCGGCGTCGCAATTTTTTGTTGTTGTGAATTTGACAAGAGCGTGGCGTTTCGCTAGACGTGCGTTCAAGATGGCGCCGAAACAAAGAGCAATTAGCGCAAGCAAAGCGACAACACTTTTTCCTCTCCCCTAAGCCCATCCGGCCATCCCGACGAACCGCTGCTCATTTGGACGGCTCGGACGGTTGGGCGCAAATAAACGCGAATGATTTTCGGGGGCGGCTTTGAGCGCATTCCTAAACGTGTCTTTTGTCTATCTATCCGACGCGCTTGGCTCGTATCAGACGCCATCGCGCCACCCACATACGCATGCAGCGCGTGCGTTTATGGGTGTGCGTGCATTCGCGGTGGACGTTTATGGGATTTATTGCTTCCTCACGTTTTATCTGTCCGTTTTATACGCGACGTCGGTTTGTGTTTCTAAGTGGTCCGCGCCGACCTTTTCGTACGTTAACGTTCGCGCAACGCGCGCACTTACGAGCGCCGACGAAGGGCTGCGACGGCGACGACGACCCGACCGTCGAGAAGCCGGAGCGTGGCCGAAGAATGGTGGCGGCGAAAAACGATACACACACACGCGCGCGCGCCGCCAACGGAATAGACTCGACATCCCACCGATTGCTTTATTGCTCGGAAAGGACTTGTGAATCTTAATTATTACTACTGATACTGCGCGTGTGCGTTCGCGTCGGCCAGAACGCTATCGCTTTTTCCGAGCGAGTGCCCGACGTCGGCGTCATCGCCGCCAAAGACGGATCGGGAGGCAGCGCGCGACGACGTCGAGGAGACGCGAGGAAGAGTGCCAATGATGCGTCCCCACGTCATACTATTACCGAGATTTATCGACGTCGACGGCGCGGACGGATCGAATCGTTCCCGGCCGCGGATATCCGAAGAATAAACAAATGCCGGAACTTTCCGCGGAGTGACAAAAGTTTGAAGCGAAATATATTTAACAGAGATTCGGCGATATTTTCGACGGAGCGAAGGGCCGAAGCGCCGGCGAAAGCGGCGGGGCTTGCGTCGTGGAGCGGTCACACATTTTTATTAAAAGTATAAATCACGTCGGCACACAAAGAGCCGTCGGTCGGGGACGGCGTTTTCGGGCGGCGCGCGCGCCCGCGGAGCCGTACGTATTGTCGGCGTCGGGGGCGCTCGCGCGCCGTGATGCCGAGACGAGACGAGCGACGTCGAGCGCGGCGGCGTCGGCGGCGGCGGCGCGATAAGTCACCTTAGACCGCCCCTGCGGCGCGACCGCGGCTCCCGGCAATGAAGCCTGTCGGGGCAATGATGGACGTCCGCACATAAAACTGACGAGTGAGTCATGGCGCCTTCACAAATGGCTCTGCGGAGCCTCGTATATCACTTTTATTACACCCATCTTCATTTTCATATTTCATATTTGCATTTTCTGCGCCGTTATAAATCAGAGAGTTTATGGCTAATTAGGCCTTTGTGCGCGGGGCCGGGGCCGGGCGCGCCGGCGAACGAGGCGCGCGGGGACGTCGATGTGGCGGCGGCGGCGGCGGCGACGCCGGCGGTGTTACGGCTTATCGGACGTTGACGACCACGACAACGACGGCGACGCCGCCGCCGCGTGACCTGCCGGAAAGAAAACGCCACGACCGAAAACCGTTTTCGAAAAATTCCCCTTTTGATGCGCGATGCGTCGCCGAACACAGCACGGCCGTAAATTCGCCGCGGCATAATAAAAGCGCGAAATTAAAATGATAGACTGATAGAAAACAAAAGCGGCGCGGCGCCAAAGAGCGATAAATGGACAAAGGCAATATATAATAAAATAAAAAGGGGGGTGAGAGGGATTTCGTCGCGAGCACTCCGCGACGCCGCCGCGTCGACGGCTCCCCGGGCGTCGTCGGGCGTCGTTTGCGTTTCCCGCTGGATTTATAGACAAACACGGGGCGGCGCGGAGCAAATCAGCGCCGCGCGTTCGGCTCGTCGTTCGTTATAACGGGCCCCCGGTTCGCATTAAAACTATGATATACGCGCCGATTTAAGATACCAAATGCGATTTCAGTCAGCGTCCCTAAATTTATATCAACGTCAACTTTTGCCAATTAGAAAGTGAACGAAGGCGATATCGGGCGACGCGCGATTTCGTTCCTCGCTCGCGCCCATTTGGGGACGCCCCGACGTCGGGCGGGCGATCGTAAATTTTCGACTTTGTTGGGCTATTATTATAATTATAAAGCGGCATCCAGCGAGATAAAATTATGCGTATTCAAATCGGTTCGAAATGCCCGAAATCAACGCGCCCAAACGTTTTCACCCAAACGCATCCGCCGTTGCACCCGCCAATATATTGCACAATTGCCTGAAAGCTCCAATGAAGAAAAAAAACAACATAATCCTAACCCGACCTGACATGCCCGAAGCTTCTTGAAATATATACTACGCTTCGCAGTGAATAAAATAAACTCGCCGTAAACGAAGTTTAATGCAGAGTTTAGTGTTAAGTTGCGTCTTGCAGTCATAAATAACAATATTGCACGGTCATAGTTTGAGCTCGCGCGACGTGAATGTTTTTTCTCGGACGTGCGTGGCACGGTCATAAACGAACGTTGCGCCACTGCCTCCACTCAATTTGCAGGATCGGCAAACGGTAGCGACACTTACGATCGCGGAGCATTCAATAGCTCACGGCGCGCGAAAATCAGCATGCTTTTTATGCATGCGTATTTTATTCTCTGACAGTCGGGCTGGCACGAATGACATCGTCAAAAACTGCGACCAGCGTGTGTCCGGTGTCTGCGTGGCGAACGACACACGCGCTGCAACTGAATCCCATCCTCGCGCAACCGCGCGTAACTTAAACCGACGTGAAGTTATGCATTAAAATAAAGTTTTATGCCTCGCGCGATTTTTGTATCGGAGCGCGCAGATGTTGATGTCGCGCGGCTCGTATAACAATTCGAAATTCCGCGAAGCGAAGTTCATTAAACAAAGGACGGGGCGAGGAAGAGAGCACACGGTCGGCCGATGCGTACGAACGGCGGCGATTCGGAGGACAATGGGGGCGAATCCGCGGCGCGACGACCGAAGATAATAAAACGCATTAAATCGTGCGGAATGATTTCGAAAATGAGTTGACATATTTCCGAGAGCGTCTTCGGCGCCAAAAAACAAAAAAACGCACGCTTTAAATACCGCGCGAACGTTACGCCCTAAAGTTACGACTCAGAGCAAATTCTTAATATCCGCGCAAGCCGCGTTAACAATGACGCCGAGAGTTCTGGTGCCATTCGTTTTTAATTAATTACTTTTTCTTCGCAACTCGCGGCGTTCGAACGCGCGCCGAGCAAACAGCAACAAAATTGCATTGCGGCGCTGTTGCAGGCAAGCGCGAACGGTGGCGTGTGCGTCGGTCGTTCGGTCGTAGACGTCCGAGATGTTATGAAACGTAACGAGCATAGTTTTCGAATAATAACGCCGCGCCGAACCGTATCTCGTCGTATCAACATGCGCGCCTTTGGTCGGCCTTCCGCCGCGCAAAAGATGTCCGCTCTACTCGGCTGCCGACGAACTTGCGCCATCTAATTTTCAGTTAATCTCGTGGAAACAAGAATTAACGGCGTCGTTACCACCTTGCCATGCGAAACGGAGACGCGGCGAGGGCGGCCGAACGACGCGAACACCCATGGAGAAAGCTGCGCGGCAAGAAGAACGTAGAAACAATGCGCATATTCGTCGCTGGCGTAACAAGTTATGAGCAGGTTGTTATTTTTTTTGCCTTCGTTTGTCGATGATAAGTATTACAAGTGCGTACCTTCGGGGATCGACTGCGAAAACGTTGGGCGAACCGGAAAAGTTTGCTCATTAACATTATAATACACTTAGCACGTGGCGACAGGTTGCGCGGATGCGTCGTAAACATCTATTTTCGTGCCTTGATCCTGAAAACTTTGCGCCGAACGAAAATGTTTGAAACTCCGCCGACTCGATGTCAAGACGAGCGCGCTCATGGTCGAATTTTGATTGAGGGACGAATAAAAACCAGCATCGCCGAACGCGACGTTGTTTGAATAAATTTGACTAAATGTCCGCGACCGTTCTCGCCAGGGCGTTGAGTGCATAATTAATGCACGAACAAAATACTTACGTTCCGCGCCGGGGCATTAACATGCCTGACATACAACTTCGCGGAGCAGGCCGTGGCCAGAAGTTCATTCGAATGCTTCGCATTAAAATATTAGTTATGCATAATGCAAAACGAGATCAGGTATTAACCAACTTCGCGGGCCCTGACGGCGCGTTGTCGCCTTGGCGCTCGCGGCCGAGGGGAATGCCGAAAGTCTTGAGCCGGTGGCGTGAAGTAATTCGTATTGCTAGTCTCTTAATTCACGCCGAGGATTTTCCAGAGTCGGAAGCGCGCCGTAAAACGTTGCGCGACAACGCGAAACGGTATTTGATAATGTGCCGGCGAATCGCGCGGAGGAGTTGAGTGTTTGCGGATGAATGGAAAGGGGCGACGTTCGCGCAGGTTATAATTACCTTACATCGTCGGTGATCTCGTCCGCGTCGCCGCCCAGCGCGCGCGCTTGCAACGGTGGACGTTGCCAAGGGCGTCTCTGCATGTATCTGTATCGTCGAGACGGCACGACAGAAGACGAGACCCAGAGTGACAGCCGTCCTAATCGATATCCAGCATGCAGCTGTCCGCAGTGACGTCACGTCGTCATCGGCGCTCCCCGACGCGCATCCTTTCTCCTCCCGGCCGCCAACCGATCTTCCCACTCTTTCGACTTGCTCGGCTCGCCTGACGGGATAACACTTCGAGTGCGTACGTTCTGAATTTTACCGAATAGATGGCCCAATAGATGTCCACGGTCGCCGCGCGGAATGACAATTGGCGAACCAGCGAGTGTTTTTTCGCATCGGCGCGTCGCTCGATGCGCGAGTGTCACCTGGACCAGACGCGCACAATGGAAGAGCCTAAAGTGTAAAGAGCAACGAGATAAAAGGAAATTACACAAACCGTCGTCGCCGCCGCCGCCGCCGCTCGTCGACGGGTCGCCGAGTTGTGTATTTCAGTATTTCACTTGCTCCACGCCGCGCGGCGCTATCGCAAACTCGGCGGCGGCAAATCGGCGCCCGCCTGATACCGACAATTCTGGAAATTGCGCCGCGCACGGCGAACGCACTCGAGGGAGTTTTCGCAAAACAGGTAATTAACAAGTTTGATGGTTTTACTTCAACTCGGCGCGCACCGGTTGAAAAGCGCGAGCGTCACAATATGCGTGTGCGGGATGGGGGCCGACGCCGCCGCCGCCGCCGCCGCGGAGGTCTTGTCTGATGCCGACGAAAAGGAGTGAGGAGAGATTCGCGTTTATAGCATTTTCGCGTCGCCGCGACGGCTGGAAGCGAGGCGCGGACGCTTCTCAATCTACAAGTGCCCTCGCCGCACGCCGGCGACCGCCGATTTCAATTCCTCGCCCACGCGCGAATGGAATGGAAACACGACGGAGTCCGAAAACGACGTGAGCGCGAGCGCGACGCGCGCCAGCACTCCGACGAGAGAGCGACGAAACAAAAGGTCTACACGCGAAATGCGGGAAATCAAAAGTTGATGCGTTTATACAAATCGAAATTAAAACGTTGACCCGAAACAAATTGAATAATTTCGACGGCAGGGGCAGAGCTCCCTCCGACCCGTTCGACCTGCCGCACAGTAATTCGAGTGTTTGACGAAAACAGCAAAACGCCGTTTTTCAATAATAAACGATGCGACGCGCATATCTCATAAACATAACGCAATCGAATCAAGGTGCTTACCCAGCGTGCGTTTGACATTATTTTCCACGTTCGTCGGTGCGGAGATTTGCGAATTAAACGCAATGCGAACTTGCGACAGCCAAATCAAATCAACAAATCCACCGACATTTCGAACCGCCGACGCGCGCTCGTTGCGTGCGTCTGACACATTTACTAAAAAATTTAATGAAATCAACTTTCGCCCCGCACGTCTCGCATCCCTCTCGCAGCGGGATCGGCGTTCGCTTCATTCTTGGAAGCGCCATTTAAATTTCGCGCAGTCGAAAATGCACTCGCACGCGTATTCACGCTGCCGTTCCTGTTTCTGATGTTCCTGCCTTCGTCTGTGAACGGTTGTTGATTTTGCGCCCGTCCGCGCGCTACTTTTTCCGCTCCTCCTGTACAACTCCGAGTAACGTCCGATTCGCGCTCGTTTTTCCACGATACGAACCGCTCCGCACGTCGCGGTGCGAACTCGTCAAGTGAACTTTTTAGACACACCACGTTTGACCGCGGCCGGATTAAGTACCATGCTCCGGCAGACAGCATAGAATTACCTGCGCACGTCAAAAAGTGCGCATTGCGGCCGAACAGATTGAATTAACAATATATTTGCGTAGGTCTCTGGAAGTTTCACTTTTTATAATTCGGCAAAGCGAACGCGAAACATCCGGCCAACCAGATCGGGGAGTGAAGTGATGAGTGTGCATAGTCTTCATACATGAGGAGTCAAACAGTTGATGTTTATTCGCATATGAAAACGTATTTTTCGTACATTTAAACATTTAAACATTTCGTTTGCGCGATTTTTCGAATTACATACATGAATCGTTACGTATAATTTGCGGAAAAAAATACAGCGAAGGCATAAATCGCGCCAGTGTTCTTCGAAAGCTTGTGAACACTGTCCTACCAAATTCCGCGGGCGTATCAAGTGGTAAACACCTGTCTTTATCATTTTATTGAGAACTTTTTCAGGAAGTTCCGAGTGCACAAACCTCGCGTCGCGTCGTTTGTTTTCAAAAGCTTGAATTGCGCGCACTCGAATGAAGGTAAGTTATGTCGTTAGAGTGTTTAATTGCGATTCGTCGCTTGTACTCGTTTTTCAAACGCTTCTATAATTTTCGCGCTGCTTCACACTCGCGCGGTACTATTACGACTTGCAACAACATTGAATTCTATCTCAAATTCTCTCTGTCTTTACACTCTGCATCTTTATATTGTTTCGCTGCTACCTGGAAATAGATTTCTTACAGAAATTCGAACTTGGTAGGTGTAGCTTGAATTTTATTGCAATTTCCGATTACAGTAATCAAGCCTGTCGAAACCAGGCATGATAATATTTCGTTTGTTCTTATTATACGTATAGTCACTCGACACCATGACGAATTGGAGATAGTACTTTTGTTTTAATTATTGTGGTGATTTGATCCGATGCAATTGTTCGTACAATTTTATTTTACATTGGTACATGGAAGCCCCACGAACGGTTATTATTATTTATGCCTCGGTGGTGATTTTTTGGCGTTAAGAACGAAACAGCAATCAGACAATAAAAGCGTGAAAGTTACGATGTTCGTGTCCACGTTTTCGAAAATAATTTGTGCATTACGTGAGGTCGTATTATAAGACGCTGGTTTGTGTATCCCACCCGGAACACGCCGCCGCATATTATTAATCGCTAATAAATGTGTAATAAATTAGCGTGCATATAAATAATAGCAATCGTGATTGCCAATTCGAGACGAATGCTATATCACTTGTGCACAATTAGTCGACGTTTCACAAAGACATAAGTTTGTCCAACAATTTTCACGCACGGTTTTGTAGCGAAATTAATTCACTTTATCGAATAACTATTTTTGACATGCATTAGCGTAGTAAATAAACTTAGCGCACGTCAAATATAAAATCCATTATTATTAAATGCATGTGCACATGTACGCCGGCTAAATAAATTAAATTCGTCACGCGTCCGAAAATGCAGACGCGGTTCACTACGTATCGACATTTTAAAATGATTCGGATGTGATTGACAGAATGTCACGTCTCGCACAACATCTATCCATATTCACGTTATTCACATCATTTGCGCATGTAATGGTCATATTTATAGTGCGCATCGAGTGCATCGCGCGATATTATTCGTACGGTGTTGTAATTGATTGACTTTTAACAATTCCATTTACGGCGCCGAAATATCTTTTGGGCGAACGGCCGTTTCGCGTTCGGCGCCCGAAATTCGTTCGCGCGCGAGGCGAAACATATTAAAACGTCGCAACTTCGATCCGGTCGCGGGCTTTTACGAAACGCGCAAAGTGCATCGGCATGAAATGTTAAACAACAATTATCAATTCTGGCCGGCGCCCATCAATCAGCACGTGGCAAAACGACATTCGCTCGTTCGCGTTCGCATCGCGATTCGCATTTGCTCATTTCGTTCGTTTCAGCCGACGCGCCCGTCCCTTTCCTGCCCATCACGCCGCGCGGAGTTCATTTCGCGTCCATGACAATCGCTGACGGCCGACGCTGCAGCCCCGCGGATATTTATTATCGTCTGTGAAATTGTTGGTTTTAAAGGATTGCGATTGATTGAAATTGTCGCCGTAAAACTAGTGTCGGGCGCGCCAAAATATCGTTCGGGTAAATTAATTTTCGACGACGGA
>JAODGE020007095.1:0-13090 GCA_027574965.2 Ecitophya simulans
CACTACAAATTACCAATTCCTAAACATGAAATAATGCATCCTTAATTAATAATTCATTCGGTTGACTCAAATAAACATTGTTGTAACCGTCATAATAGAGAAAATCTCAATAATCGTTCTAGATCGCACTAGACTTACAAGTGAATTTACATTAAATGAACCTTCATAACTTTTGTTTATCTGTACCATTGTTTATGATAAATGGCTCTAGTTAGACTATAGCAATGAACAATATGCCTCTTGTCGAGGTGTTTATGACATGCACTACTATGCAACCAGCTATACTAGAAATCCTGGAATATACATTCATATTTTCCTCAATTTTGCTCCTTTTCATTTACGCACTGTCGTCAGGTAAGGCCATCTATATTAAGAAAAATTACGTACTCGTCATTAAACTTGGAGGATTGAAAACATTCTGATTTTAGATCATTGGAAACGCTGAAAACAAAATTTGATATTTTTCGTTGCGGGAGTGACGAGCGATTCCCGCTGGCTAGCCATGAAAAATAAAACAAATTTCAACAAAATAAACGTAAGACGTTTGCATCTCTAACAGGAAATCATAATTAGTTGCTTCTGTAAACAAGTGTTTAAGAATCTGTGGGATGTTTTAGCTAAGCCATTATGGTGCACAAGGAAGTACGAACTGGAAACCGCCTAATTGTCCAATATGAAGAACACCCCAAGTTTCTGGCGACATCACTGTGTTCACTCATGGAGCATCAAAGTATGGTTGACATGGCTATCCGCTGTGGAGATCAAACTCTGCATGCCCATAAAGTGATTCTTGCAGCAAACAGTCCCTATTTTCGGGTAAGGCAATTGTCAAGGTAATAATATGATATATGTTAAACTTTATGTGCTGCTTTTGAATCAGGAACAATTAGAAAGCAATCCGGATGCTGAACAAATAATTTTGAATGGCATGGATTTCATGACGTTGCGAAGCATTATTGAATTTATTTATTGTGGTGAGACTTCTGTTCTGGAAGAAAACCTGAAGTTTGTTGTAGCTGCTGCAAAATTATTTCAAATTCGAGGATTGCAAGCATTGGGCTCGAAAGCACCAGGAGGTGGTAAGTGATGATTGTTCTTCTTTTTAAAAGTTTGATTTGGACCATCGTTGTTCAGTGACACTTACATTCTAGATGAAATTATTTACTATCCTCCTCCAATTTTTATAAATCAGAAACCAAAGTATTCCAATCCATATGTGCCTCCTTACTCTCCAATGGATGGAGTTGGAAAGGTCAAGGTGCACATGGAGGGTAATCCCAATTATGCGATACACAGTAAGTTTTGTAATCAATATATGCAACACTTCATTAATGTGATGCAATAATATTCAGATTCTCAAGAGTATTTATCAGACATGGGAGGTCCCCTTCCATCAGGAAATTATCCAAATCTGAACACCCCAATGATGCCGCAAAATAATAGAAATATGTCAAACATGAATTATTATGATGTTCCCAATCAGTTGAACATGAACAAAAATGTCACATTTATGTACAAGACTGCAGAGGGTGAATATGTGGACTTGAATTGCAACGAAAATTCTCCGGAATACCAAATGATGGTGCAATGCATGACGAGAACGTTGCCAAACAGAGATGTTAACAACATATCCGGAAATGGCATACAGCAAATGCCCAGAGAGGACGTGTCGCAAAGTTATCCGCATGAGGATTCATTTGCTAACCACGACCAGAGAAACTTCGACGATGGACGCCAGTGTAATCCCAATATACAAGAAGGTCCCGAGAATCGTGATGTCAGGATGCAAGTGGATGACTTCAATGAACAGTTTTACAACGAGTCCAATTATAATGTAGTCCAAGAAGTCGACACCAATACGCAAGATAATATGGAGTACATGCTGCAATATGAGTCGGGAGATAGACATATCTCCGATATGGGCGAGACTCCTGCACAAAATGATGGCGAAAGGAATTCGGACATCAATAGAGATTGTGAGCAGGACAACGAGGCTATATTGCTCGAAAAAGATGAAGTTTTTAGCGAAACTGACGAAGAGGACTTTGATCCGGATACCAAAGAGAGCAGCGGTGTACTGTTAGATAACAACAGCCCAATGACATTTTATAATGAACTGGGCGAAATTATTTACGATGAGAACGAGATGAAGATTCCTGACGACTATAGTGATAGCACGCAGAATTTTAACGATAGCATTGAAATGCCGTCGGAGTTTGAGGACACTATTGATAATTGTGCTATTAACGCCCAACCATTGGACGCTTACAACAAGGCCGCGGACGATGGTGAAATTACCGACGAAGAAAGCGTAATTGATTATATGTTAAAAGTTGATCCACCGCCTGCAACACATAAAAGGTGAATTGTTGTTGATAGCGGTATAAGTGATTTATTTATACGTTTAATGTAGGACAAATAAAGCGTTAACAATTGCATAATTATTTGCAAATTCTCTTCCAGAAAGTTGCGAATGTGGCTACTGGTATATATCAATCGATCAGTATATTTGTCTGATCCGTTCTAGCTCCTACACTCTGCGAAAAAAATGATTTAAACACGTATAATTTACGCCTGCTTATTTGTATAGGTGTCGAACGTCCACAAATGTTGCGTGAAATTCAATACTTTATTTAAGAAGTTGTTCGATTTGCGTAAAATATTTAAAGCTATCTTCTTGGTACCTCTCTCATAAAATTCCTTGTTCTTATTGGTGAAAAAGTCTAGAACCTCCCTGACCAACAGGCCGTGTTTGGCCAGACTTTGAGCACGATCATTTTTTCGTAATATTATTGATCGATTTCATTCCGTTTATCAACGCTTCGCAGATGTAAATTCGACCCATCGTGTTTTTTGGTTTTATGGTCGATCTTAAGCTCTTGGGTAATGCTACGACAGAGATGCCGGTTAAGGTGATGTTATTAACATTTTCGCCGATGGGCCGGCCTGATCATCAAAAATTCATTAACGAAATCAACGGAACCAAAATTGCACGTAATTAGCTATCGGCACCATTAACAAGTTGTTAGAACGTTACTTTAACAAACAACAATCACATACAGTGTGTTGTATTATATTACATGCTAATTATATACATGCTAATCTTGCAATGCACATATATATGTATATTATATAATGCAAAGGAGAACCTGCTCTGGTACGGTTTCATCGTGCATATTTGCAGTTGAAAACTGCTTGACAAGCTAAGTTTGACTTAAATTGATAACAAAGCAGCTGATCTAACACGCACACGCTTTGACTCACTTTCACTGCCCGAGCAATAATACTCTGCTATGTCAGCATTGGGAGTTTAACGCACCCTAAATTTTGTGGTTGCAGCGTTCTATAGAAATTGTCTAAATCTTGCAAAGAAAGTTGATGTAATTCTATTTTGTGTCAGAAAGTTTTTTGTTATGTATTATTTAATTCACGGTTAACAATCTCCCCAGACAACCATTTCGAATATTGGGTCGTGATTCAGGTCTAACTTCCTACAGATTAATATAATTACTTTAGTTATTTGTAATTAGCTTTTGTCTTCTTATGTCAATTCATTCTATACTTCTATTTCTATTTAGATTTTTTACGATCTTAAGTCTAAACATGTATCCGTAATCAACAGCCTTATTTGTGAACTTAGGTATTTATCTAAGGAAGAATTTGTTTGTTAATCTCATGTTAATTTTATGCCTAACTATACGACGTGTTTTCACACGTTTTTGTTCAACTCAGGTTCGAACCACATCCTTTCCAAATCTTATGTTGATGATCCTTTAGTTACTTAAGGATAAAATTATAGAATATAGACACATTCAATGCTCAAACTCGCAAGCGTTCCCACAGCACACAATATTCTATAAAATGTATAAAATTTAAATGTATACTTCTAAGATTATAGAACAGCTACCAGTTTCAACAAACGCCAGAAATTATGTTCAGAATTGAATACAGCCCAGATTTGTTTGAATTTCATTTGATTGAAAATTCACCACGATAACAGTTGTAAAATAATTACCAAGATTGCCCTACTAAAAAATACATAGTACAATGAATAAAATAGTGCCGTATTGCATTACCAAACCTACCTATTATATTCAACGAGTCGAACAAAGGGGATGCGAACCTAAACATTAATATATCCAATTGCTGGCAATAGTTCACGATGGATAATTTGATTTTAACAGTTCCCGAAAAGTATGGCATTTTGCCTGGCAATTTTTATTTGAGAAATCCGAAGTCGTACAAGTTATTCGCATCCCTTCATGCCGCTGCAAACTTTGCAATCTTCATGTGTCCAGCTGCAATGCTTGCACTTCAATCTTTGCAAGATGATTCAAACAGATTCTGGATAATGTCGTCTGTAGTGATCCTTTTGGTGACATTCCTCACGGTGATACCTGTTCTATACAACTGCGTTCTTTATCCGGACGACTACACTGAAATAATGGATCATTTCCGAAAGATAAAAACGATTCTGGCAAAGCAATGCATAATAATGAAGACACCTTGGAGGACTCTTAAATTCGTATTTTTCAATGTTGTATTTCTAGTTTGCAACATTATTACTATGTCTATCTTTTGGGGTCACATGCACCCTGCATTAACTATTTTGATGTTATGGCCAACGTATATTTGGTATCTTGAAGTTGCAGTGGCATGGCAAATATTAGAGGAAGTTCGTGCATGTTTACAACAATTGAATCGCTTGATAGACTCCATGTATAAAATTAACTATTTTCTGACCGAAACTGAGTCGACGGTACAACTTGTACAACAATGGAAAGGGCACGCAAGAAGAAGCAATGAAGTTGGCGAAGTGTTGAATTATATCGAAATATTCGAACGTATCACAAAAATCGTCAACATCTTCAACAAGCTGTTCGGATCGTTCAATGCTTTGCTAGTATTTTCGTTTTTGATCGAGTTCGTGGCAGTCATATATCGCATTATTGCATGGACTGCTGATATGGAATCAGTTTACATGGATTTCATTTCAGCCCTAATTCATACGGTACGAATTAAAATATTGTAAATCAATAAAAATACAATTATCAGTTTGATTTGCTTTTAGATTCAGTGGTTAATCTTTGTGGTCAAATCGCAACATGTAATCAATGAAGGAAAGAATTGCGTTGAAATTTGTCTGGAGACAACTTTTCGTGCCCTTCGCGAACAAGATGTAACAACACAGTGGAAAGAAAGAATGGCACATCTCTCATTATACGTTACTACGAATGCACCAAGTTTTACAGCGGCAAAGTTCTTTGTCATTGACTACAGCTCTATATTTACCATATTCAATATGTTGACCGGATATATTATTGTGGCGGTTCAATTTGCTGACACTTTACGTGAAGTTGACAAATCGCTTGATGCACTTAATACTGAATAATTGTCAATGACGATTGTGTTAAGTTTATTATATTTTATTGCAATAACAGCACATTCTTAAGTCATAGTAATACTTTAGTTGCATAAAGTATACTTGAAAGTATATTACATGTATACATTTATAATAAAACTAACTATTACAACTAAAATTAATCATGAAATAGTTTTCAGGAAGTAAAGCTTGGAAAATTTTTGCTTTCATCCTTTGTATTTTTTTGCTCGTCTTTTATTAATTTTCTTTCCGTAGAATCGAAATTCAAAGAGGTTTCTCATGACAAAGGTTGTAAGAAGATGGAAGACAAAACGAATAAACAAATTCTATTTCAAAGAAATGCCTAGTAACAAAATCTTCTCTACATAGCTTCATAAAGTGAATGTCAAAAACTTTTAAAAACAATTATATTAATTTAAGTTAGCCAATGTAGTTCGTCATCATATTATTAGCAACGAGAAACGTGTCAAAATCTAGCAACATGTGGTAAGATAAAAACAAGTTTTTTTGTAATCCTGTAAAATCCTGTATTTTACTAATATCATATATTTTTACATTTATATGATTTAATATAGAAATTCTATTTCAAGGTTAGAATGATAGGTTCATGTGCATAATAGGCAATTTCAATTGATACTAAAGCGTATAGTTTATATAATTCATATAGTTCAGTAAATTGATCAATTGAGGAATAATAAATCGTAAGCAATAATTGCAAAACTCAAAATTGCACTGCAACTACTACCAAGTATTTATACTATATGAAGTCTGAATTAAAATGGGTAAAAACTAAGAAAATTTTAAAAATTATTATTAGAAAATTATGATAGGCAATTAAATAGCAAAAAATCAAACTTTTCTGTTCTAATTGCAGCCGCTTATTCATAAAAAATGCGCGAAAGCATTATAATCTTTGAATATACTCTTTATTTGACATCGCGTTATTATAAAATATATCAATGCTCTGTACACATTTAAAATAAATCCATTTTCTACGTTCAATCACATGACCGAATATGTAGCCATAAGCGCAACATGGCAATCATCGCACACTCGAACCGGCTTGGCAGACGACGGCAATGACATGGAGTTATCCGAGCACGGATTGCAAAATATTTCCCCACAATGGCGACAATGGTGCTAAAAGAAACAAAATTCAAAACAACTTACTTGGCAATAAATCACACCGCGAAACAATTTTCTCACCTTTCGTCGCGTTATGTTAAATTCCTTATTGCAAGATTTGCAATGCGTGGCAGTGTCATCCTTCGCCCACATCCCTTCCTGTAGTTTGGCCTTATTCTTATTCGAATCTTTTAATTCTGATAGTTCCAATTTTGACAAACTCAGTTGTTTGCCCAGTTCCTCTAGCGTTTGGTCCTGTTCTAGACTGTGCTCTTTCAACGAATAGTACTCTTCTTGCAAAGTTGCATATTTCTAGGAAAATAAAAACGAATGAACTTGCAAGCCGGAATAACCCGCCAGAATTTAGGTCATGCCCGCTCAACGCAGCAATATAGCTACAATCAATATGCTTGTATGAACTTTGATATTTATACTTAAGAAGTGCCACTTCAATATTTTGACAGCCGAGTAATCGGATTCTAAACAATTACCTGTCCAATAAGTTTATATTGCATCAATTCGTGATTCAATTGTGAAATTTTGTCGCGGTCTTGCTGCATAGTTTCTTGTAGAGATTGCCGCCATTCCCGTTCGGTTTTCAGGTCCACCTCCACCGACGTCGCCTGCTCCTCGTTCCTCGTTAGATGAATGTCGAGCTGCCTGCGCTGCGCCTCGATTTCCTGCTTACAACTTTCGCTCTCAAAATATCTAAAATAAACATACAAAGAAAATGATAAATAAACCAAAAATTTACACGAGTAGTAAGTGATTATTGAAATATTGGGAAGTAATAAGTTGTAAATATATTTGTCATTTATTAGTAATTTGTTTCATCGTTATATATAGAAGCAACGAGCTGCAAAAATGTCAATTACAGCTTGCTTAACCTACGCTATTTATAATAAAGCATAAAATCCGATACATGTAGGCATTATTTTTTACAAAATCATCGTTTCGCAAAGTGTTGAAAATCATTTCGACCATTACACGTCCGAAATCAACTAACTGGGTCTTTGATTATTCGACCAAGGTCTATCACAGTAAATATCTTGGAAACGACTCCGCCTAAAGCCTAATGATGTAAACAATTCTCAACACTCCAAAACCCTTTCCTCGACTCACGTGGAAATTTGAGCGTAGCGCAAATTTCTCATTCTGCCTTTGCCAAGATTCGACATTCCGTATACCTACTAAATGTTATTATCAGTAACCACTTAACAATAGCTTTACACTACCACATGGAATAATTTGTCAGTAACCATTTATCCAATGTGTTAGCAATGCTAGTTATCAGGAAACATGGTAAACATTCAATGAGTTAAACTGTACGTTCGTGTTAATAACGCCCCACAAAGAAAAGCCACAACAATTTATAATTAGCTGGAATGATACGTACTTATTCTCAAGCGAAACAATTGTGTCTGTCATGGATTGGGTCTTGCTTTCGAGCTTTTGTACCAATTCGGTTTTGTGTTTCAGGGAGCTCTCACAATCCTGCAATACAACATAAACCAGTCTCATAGTTGTTTCGAAACGAATGGAACCCGAAGTAAATAAACGGGATGCACACAGCAGTCGAATATACAAGACAATGGAGCGTTCATAAACATTCGAGGAGCGATTGGAATTATTCGTTTGCAACAACAATGTCTTGGGCCTTCAACGGTAACTGCAGATTGGCAGCATTGCGGGGCGCGGGCGTCGGCGCGATCGGTGACGCATCTGCCGTTTTCGGCGCCACGATGGGTTTGGGTTTATCGCTGGTCGGCGTGCGCTTCTTCTCCTGCGCCAAATGGTTGAACTTTTCCAAATTGGACAGAATCTTGCCGATTTGACCGGCCTTCGCCTGCAGCCGACTAACGACTTCTCCCTTTTGCGTCAGTTCCATCTCGCATTCCTAAATATTCAGAAAATTTTATTATGCCTCGATACAATGTTGGATTACACGTAAGAAAATGCTGAAACTTCCGGCAAGCGAATAAAAACAATGTACGCAAGAAGAAACGACCTCGAGACACTTCGAATCTACTATGGTAAATGGTGTACAAAAACAGTACCTGCAATTTCTTATACATTTCCAAATTAATCAACTTGATGTCGTCTAACTGCCGTCGCAGAGAAATAATCGTATCCTGCTTCTCGTGAATATCCTTCTCGAGAAGTTTCATGGCCACCTCCATCTCGGCTTTCAAGTCCATCTAAAAATATTACCTACTAATTTGCGACGAAACAACAGCAAACATCAATTACTTGTAATTGCAACTCTTTGTCAGCTTCCTGGCGCAATTTTCGCTCCTCGTCTAAACGTTGCTTTAATTCGACGACATCACCATTGGTCACATCCACGAAAGACATCGACGAATCGGTCGAGTCCGAAAGGACGCTTATTTTCATACATTTTTCAGGAACCTGTTCGCCCGCCCTCAAACGTCTATTCTCCTCAAACAATGCGGAGAGATTATTCTTCGCAATTGCAAGGTCTTCCTTCATGAGCGCATTCGTCGTGGTGAGAGATTCGACTTTGTTTTGAAGATTCGTCACCGTCGCGCTGAAATGTTAACGATTGAACCGGCCCATTGCAATCGTCTAGCGGACAGTAATTACTTAAGATGCCGATTCAATTCTTCAATGTAGTTTTTCTGATCCAACACCGTCGACATATTGTTCTCCCCATCGTCGGCGCCCGGTTCCGCCAGACTCTGATGCGAGGAACGCAGATACAGCGAAAAGTCGATCACGCCTTGGGGACAGTCCAAATCTTCCTCCTTGACGCAGAGATTGCAATCGATCACATTCAATCCTACCAGCAGTCCGATGATGATGATGGCCTCGTCGCTGAGCATCAGCGCGTCCGGTTCGAAATACTCGACTAGGGCGACGTCCTTGTGGTCGATGAGAATCTTGAGGTAATCGGCGAGCTTTTTCTGCATCAAAGCGATACGAAGCCAGGCCCTCGCGCGACCCATGTGTGTGCTAAAATGTTATTTAGTGAAGGCTCTGGAAGCAAATCTAGCGGACCAATCCGGATTGCTAACGAAATTGTCCCAAGAGCAAAAAGGGTGTGGCAAAACATCACATTTTTGCTCTTCTGACATTTAATTCCGAATGCGGTTCAGCCCGTACTCTAACTTATAGAAATTGATATTTACTGCACGGTTGGTAAATCCCTAACACTAGCGGTTATGTCGTGCGCTTCGGGCGCGTACTTTTCGACCGACTGCAATATGTCCCAGAGTTCCTTCTTCGGTCCGAGCAAACCCTAGAATGTGCATAAACGTAATCTCTCGTCCTACATCTCGTCACGTCACACGTCTGCAGCTGATACCTTCTTGGGTCGCAAACCATGTCTGAGGACATGCTCCAATACAATGAAGAAGTGTTGCAGCGGCATGTGATCAGAGTCCAGCATTCTGCCGTATCTGAGACTCTGTTCTATCAGCTCCTTCACGACCAGCTTGCTGATGTTGACGAGATTGCTGCGTTCGATCACAACGGGATCCCTGCCTGCAATTTCGCAATAATTACTTAACTGCGTTCGCGACGACAAGGACGTCCGGCCGTATGGAAATCGCTCCTTCGTTCAGGAACCTTTACCATAGTTGTGTTGGGGCACTTCGGGCGAGGTGACCTGCGGCGGATATTCGACATCCTGGAGTTCTTTCAGGCAGAGCCATTCGCCGTCGACCGACACGCGAAAGTTGCACAAGTAGATCGTGTCCTGTGCGCCGGCCATGTCGTCCGTGGGCGGTTGCCCATCGACCACCTCGGTGACTCGCATGTTGCAGTTTAATTTGGCGATAAAGTGCGAACAACCTCGCGACAGTCTCTATTAGTCACAGGCCTGCGTCGACTATACTTTGTTTTGCCGACCGCCGAATGCAGTATTGATCCCCGCCACAGGGGTGGAATCTGCAGGGTGCAGGGCGCAAACCGCCAGCGAAAATCAATTTCCGTCGTGGCGCCATCTCACGCGGGGCTGTTTCAACAACCCCTTCAGCCATTTTCAGCCTCGTTTTCCAGAGATGAAAAACATTCAAAGTGCCAGTACGAAATGCGTCGCCATAAAAGCGCACAATATCGTAAACGTGTGAATGTCAACACCCTCAAATATTTGCAATAAAATCCGTGCACACTCCAGCCGCTAAATTATGCTAATATCGCCGTCGATAGGCGAAAACATATTTATGTTGCTCGTGTTCCAAGGTACGATACACGCAACGAAACGCGAAACTTGTAAACGCACGTTTACATTGCGACATAAATATTTTAAAATAATGAGTCTCATTTACCTTTCGGATATTTTTTGCGATGTTTGTGCCGTTCTCGAGATACTAGTAATGCAGGCCACTGGAACTCGAGCATTGATGAAAGAGATGGGGAGCTTGTTGATCCATTTTGCTCGGTTTCGTCGCTAAAAGAACCTGAGGCCGATGCCATAGCGCACTAGACCAGGCGATATCACACACACTGACTGAATGGAACCGATATGACTGTACGATTCGAGGCGAGCCTGGCGCACGAACAACAAACGAAATGCAAATAACGGTATCAGCTGTGTAAACAGAGTACGTAATAACTTGTCAGACCTGCTGTGCACGCCTAGCCCTGCAACCCAAGGATCGCAACCGCACAACGCCACGACGACGGCGACAATGACTGAAACAGCTGACGATTTTAAAGTCGGTTCTTTCCTCTATACACACGTAGGTGACGCTAGCGGCTCCAAGTTGATAGAAAATTTAATATTTCTCCGGATTCTAGCAGGCAGGAACAACAGTAGCTTAAGCAACTAGTGCGTAAAGGAAATTGTAAAATGCCTTCACGCACGTGTTTCTTCGAGTGCAAGTCACTCCACTCATACTAAATGTACTAAAGGCAGTATTCATAAGAAACGAATCGATGTCACACTAGCACAGTGTTTTACGACGTGCTAGCACAGCTAGCGCACCAGCTGGCATGTCCCACTCTCGCTCGCTGCAGACTCGCACGAGCGCAACTGACAATAAACGCTGTCGAGCGTGAAAAAAGTTGATGGTAAAATAGTGCTGTTTTACGTACTGCCCGTGCTGAAAAAATACCGTTTTTTTGGGGCAGACGTAGAAAAATCCTTAAACATCACTACGTTCGATACTTATCTAATATATTATGCGACGACACAAACTTTTTCCCGCCCAAACATCAGAATTGTAGGCCAAGTAAACTTCTTTATCTTATAACGGAATTCTGGTGTACATTGACGATTTCATGGCTCACTTTAAACTTACCTCCAACCAGCCGTTATCTTTCCAAGTCGGGTGATTTGTCGCATACAGGTCACAGTCAATGAGCATGGCAGTAACAATAAAAAAAAACGAAATTCCGCTTGTTTAGGTGCATCCCTTGGTAGCCTTTTTTCTCCTGGATGACAACGTACTTGACCTCCCACCGTGGATAACATTGGTCTTGCTTCTAGATTGGGATGGATTTTAGAAGGTTCTGGGTCGTCGTTGAGTGCAACTAACTCGTATTTTGATATTCTTTAACTTGCAGTTCTTACACTGATTATTAGTTTGACAGCAAGCAAAAGTTAGCAGCTGAATATATTTCTGTCCAAACAAAACAATAATGAGTATTATAAGTTTTCTATTGTCTATTGGTAACTGCTGTCAAAAAAACCAAAGTTCAAAATTTTTCAATGTATGAACATAATTTATTAACAGAATTTACGATAGATGCATTTTATTATAACCAATATCTTTAACGCTAATGCTATTTAGCATATCGGCTTCGGTTAGAACATCCAAGCACGTGTTTTCTTGTTCATTTCTCTTAAAACGCCTTCTTAAAGCTTAAAGTGCGAAACATCAGACAAAAACATTAATTTTCGAACGATCGTGAACGACAATTTTAGTCACAAGTGAATTATTTTTTCGTACGTTAGTTTACTTACCAAAAGGAACAATTGCTAAGAGGAAACCCAGTACAATACAATATTTTAGAACAAACATTGATGGCTCGGTCGATATCACTATAATGTACAATTTCATTTAATCTGTCTTTCTTTTATATCAAACAATGTAACGAGAAAAGTTCCATCGACGCACTCATTGTCAATATCAATATGGTTATCTTAAGAAAACATTACTGTATGTATTATCGTTATATTAATATGGTCAGGGAAATGGTGTAAGGTTTAAGTAATACTGCGCAAAGGCGCTAAGAACGCTTCTCCGAGGGTAATTGAAATAGCTATGAAAGGTTATCATGTTTTGGTTTGGTTTGAATACAACATCTAACAATACGTTTTAAATGAATTGTATTGAGTTATGTTAATTTTTAAATCTGTACGCGTTTAATATTTCCAAATTTCTAACAACAAATGACATGTGTCAGTCGCTAAATCATAAATTCAATATGAAATCGCAAGTGGTGAGCAATTTTGTGTGTTTCGAGTAAATACCCAAGAGGGATTACACTTACAATATAAAAAGTGAACTTAATTGAATAAAATCGTGCGTACTTGGATCTTAAAACTGCCGCGTGTGCATTGATTTTATGGGTGTTCTAAATCACGTAACCAACCTAGTAAATTCGAAAAAAGAA
>JAODGE020007122.1:0-13139 GCA_027574965.2 Ecitophya simulans
ACAATAATGAATGTCACATGCAGGGAATGACACATGAGTAAGAAGGGTATTTTAAAAGACAAAGCAGAAGGATGGGAGAATCTTGGAATGATAAAATAAAGAAAATACTTTATAGAACAGGCACTACTGAAGAGAAGGTATGCAAGACATGTATTATAGGAAAGCTACGGAAATCTATATAGAATCTCTGCACCCTACAGGTAAGAAATTGTTCCAATAATTAGTAAATTGCTTCTGATTTCTTTGATGCTGTTTTGGATCTTTGGATTAAGGATTAAATTGACATTTGACAATGATGACAATGATGAGCAAATAAATGTGAGACAGTCTAAAGCTGGCTTGCAGGAAAACAGCAAGAGAAATCTATGGAACAAAGACTAAAGGATCATTAAAGAAATAGAGAGCCTGGTGAAGTGCAGAACTAAAATAGGAAAAACATAGGAAGTAAATGGCATGCAAAAGGTACCTGAATAGCAGAACAGAAGATAACTACAAGAATAACTGCTTTGTTTCAGGTGGTAGGTGTGTATGCAAATTATGAAAAATGATTTACTAACCAGGAAAGTTAAGGTAATAGGGAAACAAAGAAGAGGAAGCATAAGGCATTATGAGAAATTCTGAGAAATAGGTGGACAACAGAACCAGAAGTAACAGAACCAAGAAAGCTGGTGCAGAATAGAAAACCAACATCATCCCAGACAAGATTTCATCTCTGATGTGAGAACAATATTTTTATATTGCTCGTTTATTTTTTAAATTAGTTTTGATATATCTACAACTATTTTTAAGCAGGGGATGAGAGTTTAATAAGATATAATATTATGTCTAGTTTTACAGCGTCGGCTGAGAGCATGGGGGTAATGGTATTCTTTTGTCAAAACACGGTCTGTAACGTTATTTTTATAGGAATAATAAATTAAGTGCTGAAACATACTAGAGATCATATAGAATTTTTTTGATAATGAATATTTGTCTATACGTAAATTGCGAAATCTAAATATTAAATTGACAAAAGTGCCAAGGGTTCCCTCTTTGCATTTTTGCAAAAATGCAAAATTGCACGTTTGCCAAAAATCGAACGAAATGTTCAATTTGCGGAACATTATCTTGGTAAATATTAACACTAGACAAAGTTGACTAGTACCATTCGAATCTACGTTCAATTCTGCGTCGATTACGCTAGTTTAATTTGATTTCTAATTTTTTGCCGTTTTTCGAAAAAATGCAAAACTGAAAAATTGTTTCAGACTTCAAAAGTGATACATAATTTATGACCAGAATGGAAAGTTGAATAAGAAGTAATAATTTGTTATCCCCAACGCTTTTCATTGGTGAGAAAATTGAAAATTTATGTGAACTATAAACGAAAACATTAAATTTATCAAAAAATATTAAAACAACGGAAATTCTGTTTATTACCTTCTATTCGTGTTTCATGCTAGCTTCGAATTGTAGCATCACCTTTGAATATCGCAGGCTACTGATTAGCCACAATGATTTTATGGCAGAAATCTAATTTTACGTATATTTAAAATGGGTGTGAAAGTCCGATTTCTAATTGTAAGCCAATGTAGATATAGCTGCAATTAATCACTTTTGATAAAATTAGTGCCATTCAAAATCTGAGAAACTTTGCTCTATGACATAATGGCAAACTAATATGGGGTAATGATTTGCATTGATGGTAAATCCGCGTTTTTTGATAAATTCATATATTTGTTATGTGACTACAGCGGCGTTTTTGGAGCTACGGTTACATTATTCCTTATTTTAAAAAAATACCAGCTTGCTCACTTTTGATAGTAATTCAACCATAAGTCATGCTAGAATTGACAGACCAGTTCGTCTGCAACACTAACTATATTACAATAGTAGTTATAGCTCATATTGAAGAAAAAGTATTGAAAACGTTCAAAAATTGAAAAATTAAAAAGCTATTTTAACTTACGTATGGCACAAATTTGAAGATAAACTATATTAGAATCAAAAGACCACCCCTTCTGCTACCAAACAAAGTAATAATAGTAAAACTATCTTTCTTAGGATGCAAAAACAACTCATTTGGCAAAGCATACCCCTACATCACATCAACGTCCGCGCGTCGTCGGCCCGACGTCCACCCGGGATATTCGACATTTATAGGACATTGGATACCATGGCTTTATTTTTATCAGCTTTTTATCACTACTAAAAAAAACGTAAACGAATCGACATCAACACCCATAAATGTCAAAAGATAATTATCCGAACCAATTAAAGAAAATTTCTAGAAGAAAGAGCGTATCAATCATTTTATTTATTAGCTTTAATGATGGGTACTGTATTTTATACAGATTATATATTATACATTTACTATTTTACAAAGTCCAACGTTGAAGAGAAAACCACACTGTGACCGGGGTCGAACCTGGATGGACACTTTACTAGTTTGACCAATGGACCACAGAACCTGTGTTTCGTTTTTAACACCATATAGCAGATACAGGTATCATACTTACGACACATATAACCGCAGAATTGCCCTGATCGAAGTTAGTCCGGTGGCCCAACTGTTAAGTGTCCGTTGCGTCTTGTCGCCCGCCGCCCGGCAGCGGCGAGCGTCGCGTTTATTCAATTTATCACATTTTTATGTGATTAACAATAATCACAATAATTACATATCTATTGTCTACAGGCAAATATTTGATTTTATCCTAAAATATTGATATATATTGCTTATCTTTTTCCGAATCAGTAAACAAACATAATTGCGTATCGCAAATTTAATTATTCGTGGCATAATTGCAAAGAATTTAAGATGTTTAATTAATCCACATCAAAATAATCCGACATTTTCACAGCATTATTTTCTTTTGAAAAATTTTTCATTGCCGTGCTTTAAATTAAAAATAAAGCAATTCATGAGATGCAATGAAATCGATAGCTGTTTATTCGTAACAGTTGTTTGGTTACTAATTGCTCCGTTGTAAAATAGACATGTGTTTTAATCTGAAATACGTTGGAAATTTGGAATGACAGAATTTCCATAGAAACGCAGGCACTGATCATCCCACCATGGTCGAAATTCGATGTCGGTGGGACGTCCGATATCGACTGGGAGCGGTCGTCGAATATCCGATTGTGCTGTACGGGATATATTGGAAAAGTTGTACATTTTGAGAGATATTTGAATTAATTATCGCTAGAAATTCAAAAATAAATTAAGCTAAAATAAATTGGAACACTCTTCTCTAACAAAACAAAATCATAATCACGAAACTATTTTCAAAAGTACAAAAATTGTTACAAAATTTTGAGGCAAGTTTAACCTACTTGCGGTAGATATTTGTGCACAAATTATGCTAGATTTAAAAGACCAGCTTTTCTACTACAAAATAAAGAAAATACTGCAAAACTATTTTTATTGGGAGGGAAGTTATAGTTTATTTTGAAAAGCAAGTAGCGAGAAAGTTTTCAAGTTGGCAAATTATGAAGGACTCATTTTGAAGAGAAATTTAAAAATATGTCATACTAAAAATTTTAAAAAAAGTTTCTGCTATATAACAAAGTAATTATTGCAAATCTATTGTATTTAGAACGCATGCTACGGTTGATTCCACAAACCATGTTTTGGAGAAGGAAAAACCAAAAAATTGCCAAACGTTGGGGCTACTGTCTAGCATTTCAGGTAGAACTTCAATGATGATAATAATAAATAAGAACGTTTATCTAGAAAATACCGTTAATTATTTCCGAAATTAAAGTAATTACTAAATTGCCGATATATCAAAAAGTACAATTTTTAGATTTTAAAATATAGCGTTGACAAAGCAGTTATTATTTATTAATAAATTTAAAAATATCACAATCAAGAACTAGTTTAATAATAATGAGTCGTGCATATTTTTATATTTTTTTCCTGCTTATCATCATTGGAAATCAATTTTTAACTAGTTGCAAACTAGATGGGCGTTACAATTTGACACGCAATTGACAAAGAGAACCAAGTTTAGGGTTGTTGTGAGGGGCGACCAGGGGTGACGCGCTTGCATATAATTATAGGCTTTCCGATTGTAAATGTGTTATTATACAACGTGCAAAATAGATTATTGTAAGTCAGGTGAGAAATACAATATTAAAAACTACCTACAAGGTTTATATTTATTCAGTATTAGCTTATTAATGCAAATGTCACATTAGTCTATTCAAATCACTGCAGGTTCAGGACCAACACCAGAGCAATATTAAATTTGATACGATTGCAACATCAATTTGTGCTCCCTTGCCTACATTACGCTTGACTGGGATTTGCTGAAATGTTCGAGCATTTACCTAAAGCACCTGCGCATTATCGTGTATGGTGTATATTGGTGCTATGCACTACGTCGACCCCGTTTGCCATTAACCTTAAAGTGCAACCCACCCACGACCAGACTCGCGCCATGCCCACCTAGTAATAATCGTAAAACAATAATAATAAATACGCGTACGATGCTTCACTATTAACGGCTCGCATGTAGGTAATAAATCATCCAATGCTCACGGTGTTCACGTATGGAGGTAGCACCGCTCGACTATAGAGATGCAACGAAAATAAAACAAAAAACGTTAAAATATTTTGTGTTGTGATTATATTTCACAGGCGGCCGACCGCAAAACTTGGCAACCAGCTCATAACACGCACATGTTCGCCGTCAATCACTTACATTGAGATTTATGCACGCTTGACAAATAACGTCCGACGCGGAGATTTTTCGTACACGCACAGAATCCAGAAAACTGTTTGGAGCCTCTGCGCTGAGGCGTGCGCTGATATATTTTTAGTTTAACGCTTGCGTTCAAAGAAAATTCCAATCGGTTTAAGCCAAAAGTCGAAGCACACAAAGACGAAGCTTGCGTTAAATCGTATACGAAATTGTCGCCAACTTCAAAGAGAATCTGTCGCCAATTAGTTACGCATTTCACTAAAGCACGCACGGTGCGAATCAAAATTAAATGTCGAAATCAAAGGATGGACGAGGCGACAAGCGTTCGTTGTCAGGAAGTCACCAAACTGACCAACAAAACCCAAGTTTGCGTATTTATAAATGAAAAGGACATGTGTTGCGACCGTGCGTCAGTCATTTCACCATACTTGCAGTTAAGAAATAAAACGCATACAGCGAATAAATAAGAGCGTGTTTTACAAGTCGTAAAATTTGTTCCAATACAATGCTAGACACTAATAAATAAGCTTTACAGCCAAGTATTTCTATATTTATAGTGCCTCTAACGATGTAAAGTTGTTGTTTTATCAATAACGATATTCTGGTTCACTGCTAATTTGGTCATGGATACAGAAACACAATTTTCTTAGAATTTATGAAATGGCCTAGGCTTCAAATTTATAGTACATCTATACTAATTACTTATTCGGTTTTTACAATTTTTTTCTTGGAAATGTATGTAGCGCTTCTTCAGAACATCCGTTTCATACATTCAAGTATTCTCGTTAGCGCGGCATGAAAATAGAAATAAATAAATTTCGAATAATTTGTCACCCAAAATAGATACGTTGCAAGTGCATGTTCTGCAGACGCACACCACGTGCTGGTTTATGAAAGCAGAAAGAGGCTATCTAATAATTTATTGTCGCTTGACAAATGGTGTAATTTGTATTTATGACTAATTCCCACTTTATGTGCTTTGGCGTGCGCATCGGGCAAATTTTAGTAATCAGAAGAGCACTGCGCTGGCATTTCAAGCATTCCTGCCTTTATGTCCTAGTTTAAAACAGTATTTTCCAGACTTGATACTTTTTTTATGATCATAACTTTTGATAAATTGCACGGTGCCTGCATTTGATTAAATGCTATACCAAATTCTCGTTAATCACGTATCAAGCAGAGATGTAAAACCACTCGACGATACTCAGTTTGTCAACGCCCTGTCATGCTGGCTGGATGCAAATCAAAATATTCTATAAATATTTGCACACGTCTTGTGTTGCAGCACGTTTGCATTAGAAATGCAAAATTTGCGTAACTTGTAAACTAGGAACTGGGGGTCTTCTCCACTCCAGTCTAGACATCTTCTTCGGTCAGAAAACGCAAACACTGGGGTGCACGAGCATCGCAAAAAAAGTCTCACATAAATACACAAATCATCAGCGTTCCACTCAAATGCAAATTTCAACTTCAGACCGTTCAAACACCCTTCGCGCTGCAAGTTCCACCGGCAAGCAAAAAACTTTCCGCCAAGTTTCCTGTATGAGTTGCATGATTGCATACGAATCTCTTGATCGCGGGTGGCTTAACGAGAAATTGTTTCGGTGCTTGTTAATTTACGTTTAAATACTAGCAAATATAGTTTAATCCTTTTGCTTGCAATTATGGTGCAACGCCAGGAGGTCCCGAAATTAAACTATGCAAATTTTTGTCGCGCTCCGTGTCGCTAAATCCGTGCGCTAAATTTACTGCTAATAGTCGTGAATAGTTCAGATATTGCCGAGCATATATGCATGGACATATTGCGGGAGATAACGAAGAAGGACTACAGATACAAATTCGGCCAAGGGAAGCAAAATGAAACGAATGCAAAACGACGAGGTGCGCGCCCAAATGCGCCCCTAAGGTTGATGGGTAATCCACGGATTTAACCTCCTAGCCGGCGGGCACAATGCCGGCTGTTTATTCAGTTTTAATGTATTGCATAATGCTATTTTCGGGACTAGGGACGGCGTCGTGCACATGGTAAGGATCACATGAATCTGCCTAGATACTGGCTGTGCGCTAAAAATTTATAATTAACAATGAATGATTAAACATCTTTTTCTCATACGCACTTACAGAACTAATTTTTTTCTGAGACTTTCTATTTAATACAAATAATTTTTATGACAAAATATGGATAGAGAAGATTTTGCTAGACATATTGACAACGTGCTGTATACAGAATTAATTCAAGGAAAACAAATTATTTCAGCTTCAGTCCGAAAATTGTATTTTGTTAGTATTAATTTGCATTTCGTTAATGTGCTAAATTAGAAATTAATTGCAATTTCGTAAACAAGAAATGAATGTTTTTATATAAAGAAAATTTCATTATGCACGCGTGCTTTTTGCCGACAATTCCAATGCTCTCTAGAAACCCACACCACTTTTGCTTCCAATAAGTTTCAATTCTTTAGTGCAACCTTTTATCAGAAGATGTCGCAACCTGTACCATTATAAGAAATTTTAAAGCATCGAAAATCCCAGTAATTGCATTGTTTACAATTATCCTGTCGTTAAAATGCGCCATCTGGCTAAACAAGTGCGGAGTGCTGTGCTATGGTCGACATGAGTGGGCATTTGCACTAAACTCATAATTAATTCGTCATTAATCAACGCGACGAACGTTTTTGCCAATCCCGGCTGGTGTGAAATGCCGTCTGTCATAGTCAATAATTTGCATAATTACTTTATCATTAGTGCCGAAGTTGTCTATTCGAATGCAAGGCGACGTGTTGGTTTTTTCGTCGCGCAAAAATGAAAGGGCGAACAGAAGTTTCGCGTTGCTTGCCTGGCTCTGGTTGGGGGGGTAGTTTGAATGCAATGAGCGAGATACCAACGCTAATTACGTCTATTTGCAAGTTTGCACATTTCAGAAAAAGAAAAACTTTGCCCAGTGGCGCGCAGATAGAGCAAACCTGCACCGAAATGCATTTTCCATGTTGAAGTTTATTTTTCAGATGCAACTTTTTTAATTACTCTAAAAAAAGAAGCTAATCGGGCGCAATATACTCGCCGCCCTCTTCAAATAGAGACTAATTATGTCTAAGGCCGAGCGAAGAATCTACTGGGAGTTGGATTTAATTCCGCAACACTTCTTTATCAAGTCAGCTGAAAATTAAACAACTCTGTTTACATCATTCATCAATTCCGAACTATCCCCCAGACGCATCAAATCATTAGAGAAAGGATTCATTACGCACGTGCGAGTTTCGTACAACTTGGAATCAGGAGGGTTTAGTGTATTCGTGTACCCCTTTGGTTCTTTTGGCGCGTTCAATATTAATCCGGTTTTTTGCATGCAGCGCAATGCGTGCAGATCATTATTGACGTTCAACTTTGTAGTGAGCTGTAGAAGAGTGCTTACACCCACGACTTCGGGGGGCAGTTGGAGCATTGAAAAAATACTGCACCGCTTGTTGTTTGTATGATGAAGCGAGATCCCCTTCTCTGTCCCTCATCTTTATCCCGATCCTCATGCAAGTTCTCATCTGCTAATCACCCCGTTCGACTCGTTGTACTTATTCAGGCCAGCCTCAGCTTTGGGTCTCACACTCATCTACCCTTAATCTTCACCGATTCAAACACTCCTTCCTTCACTTTTCTTCTCACTTCCCGTCTGGCGTGGATCTAGTGAATAGCATGCATCATTGCAAATCATTCATCAATCATGGCGCGTTGCGTTTGCGCCGAACGTCTTGCAAATTTTGCATAATTGAATTTAAATTCCGACAACTTCCAGATGCGAGCATCCGCAGAGGCTTCCTCTCCGTTGCATCGATTTTCGATGACGGCGCTGACGACGATGACACATCTGATCAGCTGGCTCAGCGTCAGCAAGAAAGATGCGCAATTAATCGCCTTGCTGCGACACCCCACGGCCCCAAGGATATCTCCCATAATGCGGTTGTGCGTCATTCGTGTTTTGATCAGAATCATCGCGGTTGCAAGTAAAACCCCCCAGATGGCCCTAAATATTTGCTGATAAGTGTGGCTGCTCTGATATGGCGTGGTCTTGTTGGGTTGCAAACATTTGAATGTTACTCTGTGGTTTATTTCCGATCATAGTGAGCTTCGATTTATATTGGGTTTGCGGGTTGGGGCTGTTTGTATAATAAATAAGAGGGCTTGAATGGGGTCTATCAGTTCCAGAAGTAGCCTGCGGGAGTTGCGTTATCAAATAAAACCCAGCGAATCTTATCGAATATTCAGCTTTAAATCATTTAGATTTGTCTCGACCCTCGTTCCATATTAAGAATCTGATGAAACAAACGGCAATTTCTGTTATTGCAAATTCGAGAACGTCTTCCAGGATGACGAACGATGGCAAGATTGGCACATCGCAAATAGGATCGAATGCGAGAAAATTGAATACGTTCAAAGTGAAAAAGCGCACTCGGCGGCGGCGGATTTTGGCTGTCGATCGAATTTACCTTCTAATACATTTGCGAAGGCGGCTTTGCCGCGTGTGAAAATTTTAAGAGCAAAAAACATTGACGAGCGTGGATCCACATATGTAGAGCGCCACATGGGGAATAAATTGGGTTTAGGAGATTCGAGCGCAAGCGAATTATGGTGCCTTCAAACGCGGTAACGGCGGCGGCTGCGATGGCGGCCGTGGCGGTAAAGCTCCCGGTTTTCATACCAATAAGACGCGAGAAATGAGAACGTGTCAAATGGGCTTCGAGATGTAACCGAATGGGTTTCCATCCGTCGGGCAATTGGGCTGTTTGGAAGATGAAGTTTTTGTTGTTTTCCCAAAACCACAACCGAAGGAAACGGGAAAGCCACGAAATCCTGATAAACCTACAAACACATCAAAAACGCAACGCGACGCAAAATGTCTAACGCATTGGAAAAAGTTTTAGTTTAATTAGCATTGTCTAAAATTTATGACGCTTGAACATATTACGAACAAATTGTCATGGCCATAAAGTTGAGTTATTACTCAGCCTAAAATTCACACTCGAGTCATGCTTGTGGATTGTAAAACGCGACAGGAAGAAAGGAGTTGAGACCGAGAGAGAAGGAGACTACAGCTGAATGACTGCTCTGTCTGCACGCTCGCAGTTCACACTTGGCAGAATTCCACGTTTCGAAATTAGTCTTATTTAATTAATATAAATTTAACGGCCACTTGGAACAAATTGTTCCGCGCCGTCATCTCTTTGGACATGGCTGCTCTGTCGTTGCTACCGTTCAGGCTGTGTGCCATATTTGCGTCCATTTCAGGACTTTATGCTTCTCATATGCAGTTACATTGGAGTTACGAAACCCACCGCCTAAAGTGAGGCAGGAATTTGTATATCAAACCAAACGAATAGTCTGAAATTCATTAGGTGTACGTACACTCGGCCAAGTATTAACCGTAATATATGTTATTTAGGTTTTGTTTAGTTGGAATTGTCGTGCTGAGACTCATCGTAAGCCCGTACGATAAAATCGCTACATGAAATTGCCGTTTCTCCGCAGTAGTCTGCAAGCTCATGACTAAGCCCTGCTCCCGAGGAAGAATGCACGTTCATGCAGATAAAGATAAATGAAAGCGATACAAACGTTCACACTCGGTGACGCGCTGGTGATTAGACTCAACCTAGGAAGCGCCCGACTTCCAGTTGCCAGCGCATCCATTTCACGATCACATCTTATAACACCACGCCGCGCACCAACCAAGGCCTCGCTGTGTAAATATGAGACAATATTCATTTACATACATATTGGAGTGATTAACTTTCGATGGTATGTCGACCAGCGTCGAGACTTCCGATGCACGTTGATTCGATTCCACTCTGCGCCGCGCTTGGGCGTTATCTCGAAAATGAATTTTTGGGATCGCGGACCGCCTGCCTCGTCGCTCCGCCGCGCTCGCGCGATTCAATAGCGAGAAAACAAAACGCAGATGAGATGTAAACATTGACTTTAACGTCGACGGCATTTCCAGCCGGTTCTTTCTTCTGCCGCGCGACGCGGGGTTCGCAGCATTGAGTAGGGTGCTTTAATGAATTTACCCTTATAAAAATTAAATTGAAAGGAAAGAAACGCCGGAAAGTTTTTGCGTGGCGCATTTGTAAAAAGCACATCGATTAACGTTATTATACCGAAAGATGCGAGGAAAGATCAGAGGATGCGCGGTTCGGAGCGTATTTTCAAGTCGACTCAATGGAAAGAGAATTAAAAGTTTTTCTTGATGACGACCCGAACGAGAGCTGGGTCGCGATGAAAAATAAACGAAGAAGTAAAACTAAATTACATTGTTACAAAGGCTTGCAACAGTCAAAAGTCAAAAGGTCTCAAGGCTGGGCGTTTTTTCTGCGATTCTAGAAACGTACGCGGGTTGGCCGCGTCTTTTTGCACGACCCTCCTCCGACAGAGGAAGAAGTCGTTGCGCGATTGCGATGTATTGACAGGACCGAGTTGGCCGCCAGCCTCGAGGCTTGTGTCCACTATACCTTGAAATTGAAAAGGAAAGGCAATGCTCCAAACGAGTGACCCGCAAAACAACAACTCAGGATGTTATGACAAATATACTGCAAAGCCTTTGAAATTACTTTTCAAACATAAAAAACATTGTTTATTACTAGCTACAAAAAAGTTGCGTAATTTATTGTTCAATTTGATATACGACCATGCTGGTATCAGTTATATCAAAATCTCTAGCGCCTTGAGTGTTTCTGAGTGACCAGCGAAGAAAATTCGATTCTAAATAGTTGATCCTAAGACAGGAGAACCTACCAACTTCATGCATGTCTTATGAAACAGCGTGCCCCGTTGCTTATTACGCATTGTATACATTCGGAACAGACGTTTCAAAGACCTTGGTTCCGGAGCTGTTGGAAACTGGGCGACGGAGACGCCTCCACCAAATGTAATTTTACGACACGATATCCTGAATTCGGAATTGAGGCTGACGTGCTCGTAGCAGGCGCACGTCGTTCACCACATGTTTTCGCATCAAGTGGAAGCGGATTTTCAATGAGTGGAGCGGAAGGCGCAACGGAGGCGGAACGCCGACTGGCGATGTGACCAAAGGAGCCATCCGTGCGCGTCAAACATCCTGAATCTTGAGTTTTCCTAAAAAAGAATAACGAATCCGCACAAGCAACTGCAGCCGACTTGAAAGGGCCACCCCCGAACGTTTTTGGACAACCGAGCGAATGCGCGCGCGTCCGAGTCTATTGATAGAAATTTAATAAATTGGAGACGAAACAACGCGACGCACGCGGAATAACAATCGGGCTTGCAACTCGAGAGCGCGATTTCGCCGGCGGAACGCTGAAGGCGGATGAAGCAGGAGCGCGGTTTGGACCATTACCGAAATTATCGACACATAACTTAATTCGCTGCTTGGCCCTTGCGCTCGCGGCGGCGCAGGCGCAAAACTCTGGAACATTAATTAATTAATGGACCCCATTAATAAACACAGATATTACACGAGCGAGCGGGCGGGCGACGACGTCGGCGGCGACGGGCCGCAGCGCAACAAGCAATAATCCGACAAAAGCGCCGCACCATGAGTAATGAACAAAGTCGCGCGTAATTAACGACGAACACACAACAACAACAAACCGACGGAATAACGCACTCCGTCGGCACTCCATATTTGCGCAGACATAATGCGCAGGATGCATGCTCGCACGCGTCCACGCAGCGAGCCGACGACGTATATGATTATGCGAATGTTTCCACTCGTCTCTGCGTCCCGCAAAAGCGCGCAATCCTTGCTTCGTGGTCGTTTTACCCATTGCCATTTTTGCGCTGCGTAATGCTGCGTGCGTTCGTAAAATTTACGCGCGAGCGCGCACGCGGCGTTTCTGCCGAACGCGGCTAGCGCTCGCGCAAATATTTTGGCAGACTCTCAGCGCCATAATAAAGTGAGCTGTTAACGTGCTACGCGCTCGAAAATCATGCGCAGCGACGCGCTCTGACGTTCCGAGCGTTGTTTCGGAGTACGTACTCCATTTACAACCTCCTCCAACTCCAATTCTTCCTCTGGGACGGCAAAGACGAAAACACCGCCGGAATCTTCAAGTGTCACTTTCGCCGGAGATTCGCGCTTAATGCACGCATCAAATTTAATGAATTATGTGTACCCTGCAAGCTGGGGCTGTGTAACGGATACGTGCCGACAACTGCGCTGTTTGTCCTCGCAGCACGAGCATAGTGGAAGTCCGTGTTGGAAGGAAGCTCACGAAAACGGAATGATATATCAGCCGAAACATGAAAATTTCATTTTACGCGCGTGTTCGCGCAAAGACACGAATTAAAATTAAAGGATAACACTCCGACGCGTTCCACGCCTTAGACTCCTCGGATTTTCACTTCGGGGAGTCTGAAGAGTGCGCACCGTGACGCGCACATTATCTTCCCAGGCGGCAATAAATGTTAAGCAGGAATTGTGCAACTTTGCCA